>WWPM01022025.1:0-12266 GCA_023279145.1 Glomeris maerens
CTGTGGTCAACATAGAAATTAATTTTATTATGAATTGCATGCGCCGTTTGGAATTTTAATATAATTGAAAACTTTCATGTAGCTTTAATATATTCTGCTTTGTTTACCTAGATATGCTGAAAAGGCTGTATTTTGAACATTAATGGCAAAGCATAGCATCCATCTTGTTTTCGCATGGGCAGAGACATTCTTGACATTGTGACGTCACAATGTGAAAGTATGGGTAGCAATAGAACGCAATAAGAACGTAACCAAAATGTAGCCAGCAGGCAGTCATTCGCGTTTATTTTGGCGTTCCATACATTCGAAAAGCATAACTGGTGCCACCTTCAGGAACTAATAAGCGATACCAAAACGCTGCGTTCGATCAGTAATTAGTTATTAGGATTTCTTTATGGGGAAAAATAAATAACTTTGGATTGACCTGGTGTTATATCAGTAAGTTAATTATTTTTTATCTACAATTTGACATATCACTTAACATGAAGTAAAAACCTCTGCATTTCTCCTTCAATTGTTTGAAAAATAATTGGAGAATATAAACAAAGAATTATTCACTGTCATTGAAGAATTGGAAAAAATTGAAATATGGACTTGTAGACAATATCTGTAGGGAAAGGGTTTACTTATATAGGTACCTTGGCAAGGCTCGTTTCACACCAAGTGTATTTCAGATAAGCAGTTCCCCTCTATCAATAATTCAGTGCTTATCTCTTGCTTACCACTCTGTTTATTTCATATAGCTGCATCACCCTGTCGTTTCACAAATATGGCCCATACTTTAGGAGTCTGAGCTGAGGGAAAGGGGTGCATCTTTTCTTTAGGTATTCAAATACAGGTTGGCCGACTAGACTTATAAGGGGGGTGGGGTTGTTTCCCATAACGACACGCTCGGCTTACCAACTGAGAAATAAAAGCCACAAAAAATCTCCATTTATATAAATGGGGAAGAATGAATTTTAGCCATCGTCGCCATCTCGAACACATATATCGATCATAGAGAGATGTGCCATACGAAAAACCAACAAAACTAACATTTTTTGCATGACTAGCGTGTACACAACAACTTCTTTTGCATTCAGATTTCACCTTCTGTGTAACCTGTAAACCCCCTCCCCCAGCTAGGCCAATTGTTAAAAGTAGACTCACATGTGCATGAATGCATGAGAAGTTGTGCACGTGCACATGTACCTACTTCTTAAGCATTTCAGCACTTCTTTTTATGAGTATGTCTAATATCTGGTCATTATGCTACACAAGGACATCTTTCTTCTCTGAAATGTACAATAATTCAAAAGATTTGACACTAATATAGTTTGAGTAAAATGTTGAACCACGTCATGCAAAACCAGTGTAATTAGATTAAAAAAGTTCAGCTAAACTTTTTTGAACTCCTGGTTGTCTTAAATGTCAGGCAGAGTTTTGACATTTGTTTTTACCCTCTAAACTAAACTGACAATTTATAAAAGAGGGGAGACCGGGGTCGGATGTGGCACGGGGTAAAACCGTCACTGATTGTATATACCGGGTGAGCCATAAGTCCAGTGATGGCCTGTTGTTTTTGTAAATGAATGGTGTAGGAATGGAAACGCACATGGAAAGTACTCAGCAGGTTGGGGGCTATCTAGCTATGTGCCCATTGGTGACCTTGAAAGGTGGGATCAAGGTCATTGAAATGCTAACTTTGTAATTATTGGCTCTAGTGGACTGATATCATTTAGCGAAATGTTCAGCGCCGTGTTCTTCACAAAATGCAGCAAACAGATTGAAAATCAGATAACGTGAAAAAGTTATGTGGAAAAAAACCGGAATGTGCACCTTTGTGAAAAGCTTTCCAGCCTGCTCCCATGTTGTACACAAACAGCATGCAATTGCAAGGCAGAGAAGCACACACCAGGGTATTAGTCATGTGATCCTCTGAGGTATTTGGATAGATATAAATTCGCAAAGTTTCAAAATAGCCACACCAATTGAATTTGCCGATATACCAGATTTTTAGGGCGGACTTGAGAATATTATAGTACATGCATGGCAAGCTTTTTCCTGTGCTGAAAACTTAAAGCACCACTTTGACCATATGTCTTGTTCTGCATAGCTCATAGATTCTTTTCCATCCTTGCAGAAGCAGTTAAAAAATGTCGAATTGCTTGCATGCATGTGTTCTTGCGTGTATGGTATGAATACAGATCTAAAAAACAGTCGAGTTCTGTTCAGTTCCCTTTCAAGTAGATATGGCACAATTATTTGTGACAAAAGAAATACATGAAATTAAAATGGTAACCAAGTTTCCTTGCGGATAAAATATTGCTTTTTGTGAAGCTTGCAAGTCAAGAGTTCTAACTCGGTGGCACAATACAAATTGTTAATTAATGTGACTGTGAAAGCTTGGTTTTGCATACTACAGACAATGAAGTTGTGCTCTAAATCTCATGAATTGCTTCCTGCATGAAGTCATAGATGTAATCGAAATGCAAATGAGTGGCAATTGGGTCTTCTCACTGCATGTAGGCCTACCCCTGTAACAAAAAGATCAAACATGAACAATAAAACATTTCAACTTGTATGCGTGTGTCACTGAAGTTATAATTTTTAATTAAAAGTGCAGAAAGTTTATTGTTATCCTTAAAAAACGTTCATTTTGCCTGAAAATATCAGGATATAACAGTACTGTTTACTGATAAGTGACAATGCCATCGGCTATTTTTATTAAATATTTGAAAATGAATGTCTAATGCAGAATATGCAAATGTAGGAAAATTTCCTACATTTACCTTTCTTTCACTGATTTATGTATACATACACGCACATACATGAAGTGGTTTTAGAGGAACGAGATTTAGTGTCGCAAGTTTTTAAATTTTGTGTCGTTTTCACATTTGCAGCCGCACAAATTGGTTTATATGTTGTGGGAGTGTTTATTTGCACGCGAAATCTTGCAAATTAGTTAGAAAGCGGAATAATATTTTTATTGCAATGCAATGTACAAGTAGTAGCATGAAGGGAGAGAGTATTGTTGAGCTAATATCCTATATACGTTCGTGAAACCAACGTGCATAAAATGCATGGGATATACCTACATTATTCGTTGATTTAATGCATGTCAAGTAGCATCTCAAGTGAAGATCCCCGGCCATCTCGGATAAAATTTCAAAGAATAGCACTGCTCTGCACACCAAGTTTTTTCACCACTTACCAAAATAATATTTTTTATATTCATTTATATATAAATTTGATGGTTTCATCAGATTTCCTGTTTCTTGCTTATACTATAGTTCATTTTCATACGTAAATTCCATACCATTTATAACCAGATACAAGTATTGCTCTTGCATTTTTCAAATACTAAGCGAGACAATTTTTGTACACTCTGTCTTTTTGAATGAGAAAATGTATTAGGAAAAAGTATTCTAAACGAGTTGGTGTTCAACATGCATTGATGTTGAGCATTGAGTGGCAGCAAAATCTCACCAATTTCAAGTTTGGTAACAAGTAGTTTGCTTATAGAATACAGTTGCTCACATTTTTATAGTGTATATATCCTTTTTTACGCAACAAATGGCAGAGTTCAAATACATTTGACCTTAATTCAATGTATCAGATAAAGCACGTATATCAATGATCATATGTTTTTTTCTGTATATAGCGATCACTGCAACATATACTGCATTTGGTGAAATAATATTGATATCTCCAATTATTTCATAAATTTCATTATATTAATCTTGGCCATGGCAATAGATTGTTTAATTGTTATCGATTAATGATATTATAATACATATATATGAATTCAACAGTCTATTGACATTAATCAGCATTTCATATATTGGCTGTTTGATCCTGCATCTTATCTGTGTTTCCTTGGAATTAAGCCTCCATTGTAAAACTAATACATTTGTAAGAGAATCGGCTTTTTGACAGTATTTTTAAATCCATGTAAGCAACTACGAGTAGGCCTATATTATTACGGTTATTACACAATAATATACAAGTGATTGCGTTGTCCAGATACTGCTAAAAACAAACATGATGGCTGCAGAATGAATCCATGCACTGCTAAATTTACAATTAGGAGCCATATCCCAAGAAGCCTGTTAATGCAAGATTAAATTGGCTTTCCATTTTTATTTAGCGAATGGTCATTTGAAACGAACCCTGCACTCGTTTCATATGGATTAATTTATTAAGTTACTTCCAAGGGAACACTGCATGTACAGTAGAATGGCAGCGTTTGTTGATTTGTGCTTGGACAGTGTCCATTCGGTCGATAGCCCAGTGAGGGCAAGTGGTGGACTTGTGGGGTATCTAAGGGCCAGCCAATAGTAGAAAGTAGGCGGAGTTAAGTGATGTTACTCGCCATCGGTGTGGCTGACCCCTCTACTGCAGTGCGGCTGCCCAAAGGCCTTAATTTATGCTCGCACACCTCTTCCTTGTCATTTCCTTGCATGCATTTTATCGGTCAAGCATAAACCCCCCCCCTCCCTCTCCTTCCTCATCTCCACCAACCCTCGTCCACCCAACCACTATACCTACCCTCTTATACCATATACCCGAGAAATTCCCCTCGAGGAATTGTAGTTTCAATCGATTATTCCATTTGAAAACTCGCCAAATTCATTGCATCCAAAAAATAAAGTCTAGGCTTAAACTAAAAATTGCAAATATTAATTGGAAAATGTAGCATCATTCAAAACAATATTTCCGTTCTTTAATTCTGTGTTAAAGGCTATATATTTTCTTTAACGTTTCGAAACATAGGACATCATGTATTTATTTTATTCATTGGCGTCCTTTTTCAAATTAATAAATTATATTCTGGATTATGTAAAGCGCTCGTTTCCTGCCGCTAATTGTGTAATTTTGATAAAGTATTCTTATTTTGTACTTAAAATTTGTAAATTTAAATAAGTGTTCAATTGCAAGACTATTTATATAAATTATACAGGATGTAAAACATAAAGTTCCCCAACCAATTATAGAATGGAGAGTCGCATTGACCGACATTGTGGCGATTCGAAAAATGGCATTGCGGATGATCTTTGAAGCCTTCTTCAAAGACAAAAGAGATCCACGGTATTAGTGTATGTATCTCAAGAACTGTTAAAAGGTAGGTTGCTAGTTGCAATTAGGAATTTGTAGGCCATATTAATTAGCATGATGACGAGTAGAACACGGTGTTCCATCTTCAATAAGAAGCACAACAAGCGGAAGTGTCTGTTTACGGACATTTCAATGTGTACTGCAGGAAAGCGAAGTTGCCCTAATGGATATCTTGACTGTACTAAGCAATGATACAGGTAGATCGCAAATTTCCTGACAACAAAATGACTAATCAATGCATAAGTTTATTGCGAAAAATGGGAAACCATGTTTATTCCATTGACATGGGGAAAGTGTGTACAAAATTCATATTTCTGTAAAGCATATTCCGAGTCCACCATCAGCAGTTGTGCAGTATTTCTCGCACATAAATACATCCCATAATACAATCATATTTATGCTTTGACATAGAACATGGTTTTCCTTTTCCGCAATAAACGCATGCATTGATTGATCATTTGTTGTCAGGAACTCTAGCGATCTACCTGTATCATTGACACAGTAATGATATCCATCAGGGCAATTTCGCTTTCCTGCAGTACACATTGAAATTCCCGTGAACAGGCGCATCCGCCTCTTGTGCATCTTACTGTATGTTGAAGATGAAACACTTTTCTGCACCGCACGAAACCATACTAATTATTTGCCTACAAATTTCCAATTGCAACTAACCATCTATCTTTTAACAGTTCCTGAGATACATACGTACACTATACCATGATACCGTTGATGTCCGTGAAGATGGCTTCCAAGATCATCCCCCATGCCATTTTTGGAATCGCCACATATCACTTCCTATATATTCCTGTCAATGAATTTTTCATCTGGGAATCTCCATTCTAGAAATAATTGGCTGAGAAACTTTCTTCTTCATCCTGCGTGATGTTTATTGAAATTGTATTTTTCATTTTTCTTAGTTAAACGGTAAACTAAGCTGTTACATATGGTTTACAAGGCTAAGGGCCATTACAGTATTTGAGCTTTCTCTCCAAGCTGCAAGCTATAAGTATTGTAATACTTATTTGGTATATATTTTAATATATACGCGTATTTGCAGTATATCGATCAAAGTTTCTAGAGTAGTCATAAATGTGACATGAAGAGTTTTTAAGCTTAAAGTTATGCACACAGGTTTTTTATGGCAACATAGGTGAATCTTCATGCATAAATTCCATGTCATTAGCAACATCTTATAAAAATCGTTGAAAGCTAACTTATTTTTATGTATATCCATGTATTTACCAGCAGGCATGTGGGTGTGAGATAGCGGTACTTCATGCAAATGTAAGTCTTGGAGACGGTCATGTATTATGAATAATGACTTGGATTTTATATCACTCTTTAAAATTAATGGTACAAGTACAGAGTGTACCGAGTCTGGTCTTATTTTTTTAATAACTTTGAAACGAAACAACGGACAATATGATCAAATTTTTTGGACACGCCTAACTCAGTATTTATTACCTTCAAAATTTGTTACAAAGCAATAGTGATTGACATGATTGATTTACCATTGCATTTGAAATTGTCTATTTCAAAGACAAAAGCAAAATTCACAAGTTTATATATTGTGTGTGTATATACCTACATAATTTAAAAATGGGCCATTTCCATGTGCGTTGAATCATAGACGCACCACTGTTTTATAACGTTTTGAAGAACTATATTATATAATGCAAAGCCACATTTTTAACGCCAACTATTAAAAACACGCCCAGGCGATAAATAGAGCGTTTACTTGACATTATTGCCAAGGTGAAATATGGTACCCAATGTGAACTGTCGCCTGTTATTTAAATTTATAAGCACACTATATAACTAACTAACTAATTATTTTATAGATTATAATTAACATTCTGTGGTTGCTCTATTTTAAGAGAACGCCCATTCAACCTTTTGGAATCGATCAGCATTTTACTCAAAGGTTACATTTCTCACTTATTAGATCACATGCACACTATACCTAACTCGAGTAGCTGTTACTTGCGCTAAGCACCAGGTGTCGCTGCATCGTTGGGTCGTATGAGTGCGAATAAATGGGAATATCAAATTCATGCGTGCATTTCTGAGAATTTTCGAACTTAAAACAACAGAATAGGCTCCTTCAATATATTTGCCAGATTAAGGCATATTGCATGAGTGAATCTCTGTGGACTCGTTGTGCGGTCATATGATTGGCTGGTGATGGTGTAAGAGGAATGCGCAACACAATGGGAAATGAGTGGCACATGTCATTCCAACTATGTATACCTAATGTACATGCATTCAAACAGTATTTAATGTTTTATGGAAGTGTTTCGGAAATAGGTGAGCAAACTTACAGGGTATATTCCCTGCATAAAAACAAGACAATTTGTGAAATGTGCGCAAATAAAAGCGATTATCTGATCATTTCTAAAATATGAGCAGAAAGTATTGATTAATAAATAGGAAAGGAATGACGTTATGGTTGTATATCTACTGCTATATTTCTATTATACTGTAACATACAGATTCCATCTTAAACTTGGAATAAAAACTGAGAGGTGGAAGGGGCTTCAGACCAATATGTATTTAAATGTAATAAGAAAATGATACAATTTGGAAATGGTGGCCATGTTGGCTACATGCAGTGGCATTTTGCCCGCCTAATTTATATAATATACCTATTTATGACGATATTATTTTAGCCGCTCAACGTAATTAGTGCGCCGCATGACGGCATTTTTGCAAATAAAACGCCACCGGGAGCTGGAGTACATGTTGGGTGGGGAGAAAAGGGAGGCCTATCGGACGAGATGTATGCAAATGATATCTGCTGGCGCGCCCCCTAGCGGCCGAACTCTCAAGTTGCCGTTGTCCGCACTCCGGCCTCCGGCCGATTTAACGCCAGACGGATAATTAGAACGGGTGGCTAATTTGCATACGGCCAAGAAAGGGGTGGAGTTTAAGGGGCAGCGGGGTGGGCATGACGTAAATCAGTCCCTATCGGACCATCGTATACTTTGCAAAACAAGATGGCCGACTGCGCCATGATGGCCGCTCTGACGTAGTTTACATTAGCATATCGATCGCAATGTCGATCATTTTCTACTCGGCCGCATTTTATTAAACGTCCAGTGGACACTGTCTTGAGGATTAGATATTTTCAGACATTTGAAAAATCTTTGTTATATGCTAGTACTATAGCTATTAGTATAGCCTACATACGATGCTTAAAATGTTCTTTTCATTTAAAATGCACGTTATTACACTGTATTTGTTTTAATTGTCTACAATTTTATGGAAGTCTTTTTTTTGTTGAAAATTTGAATTAACAGTCTAAGTTATCATTTAGCATTTGACCAGAATCTGAAGTTTTGATTTAAAGTTTGACCCTTTTTAAAAAAAATTAAATGATGTTGGGTGATTTGCTATTGAGTGTTCCAAACTTGTAAAGGTTTATATTATTAGAAATCAGTTCTGAAAGGAAAACGTTTTCAAAATATTACTGTACAAATGTGAATGTTTTTTTAATTATTATTGATCTAAGAACTGGACGTATTAAGAGTAAGCCAACAAGCTGCTGTTCAGCTTTCTGAATTTTTATATACAAATTAACATTTCTTATTTAACTAATTGAATATTTTCAGCACTTGGGGATTAAAATTTTATATTGTAATATGTAGTTCCTATGTGATGTAATTTTAAACCAACATGATATTTATTTTATATTGGACAATGGCGTCATCAATTTTGTCGTTTGATTAATAGTTAAATATTATATTTAAAAACAAATTGTGCAAGTTTTCTATAAAAATGTTTTTTTTTAACAATAAAAAGAATTAATTGACGACCGTTCGAAATTTAGACATCAGATTGTGATTTCATCATTTCCTCTGTTTACTCTTGCGTTTAATCTTTTAAAAGTCGAAATAGACGCACATAAATTTTGATAAAATTGCATGTAAGCCAAAAAAAGTTGATGACTGAATGAGTTGGAAGTTTGTTGTTGCCACTGGCTGCATGGACGGGTTTTTCTTGGTTTTGTTGTCAACCCTTTGAACACGAGCATTGCACACAAACACACCCATTTTGGCTGAGTTTCTCGTTTGTTGCGCCCCCTATTGGCGCATTAATTCGTGCCTCGGTAAACTGGCACTACTTTTTCTTGTCACGAACACTAGCTGCATGTTTACTGTATGACAACCCCGTGGGGGCACTTTTTGCCATTGCCAGTCTGTAAAAACAAACAAAAGGCCGCCATCCTCGCCACTTTTATTGGCCATACTGCGACGACCCAGAATGAGAAAATTATATAGGCGAATCTATATATGGCACGCAGACGTGCAAAAACTTTGCAAATTTATTTTCGCTTTCGCCATCTGTTTCTGTGCTTGCAAAAAAACGACAAATATCAGAAGTAGGCCTAAAATGCACCACGTGGAGTTTGAAGACAAAGAAGCAAAATCCAATTTTCAAACTGCGCCTATAAAATATACCCCAGATATGAAATGTGCATTTTGGAAAAAATATTGCACCTGACCAAATATTCAAGCCCACATTTTGCCAGGTTATGTTTCATTCAGGTGATAATATGAATGAGAGAGACTGAGAAATTTAGGTAATGTTCCCGTTTAGCAAATGATGCTCACTTTTGAAAGTCTTTTTTTTGGTAGCCCTAATACATTGGCGTTTTTGTTTAACTATACATCACTTTTTTCATGTTATTTAGTCCGTCATTTTTTCACTAACTTAATACATATCTTGATTGAATAAAACTTCCCAAACACAGAAATAGGCTACACTGCTTTAGATAGATATTGTATGATAATTATTCAATTTTTGTAATCGAAACTTGAATCAGCAAATGTCTAGTAAGCCTACAGTTTTATTTCATTTAGTTTTTGTGTTGCTTTAAAATGAAAATTATTTTTGTTTTGAAATTTTTTCAGTTGCGTATTTTTTATGTTGCTACTCTCCCTCCCCTATTTTTTGTTTTTGGTTTGCTCCGCCCCCAAATATTTCACCATTTATACTCGTCGGGACACACTTGCACTTGTCTCCAACAAGTGAAGATACGAATAAAAACTGTGTTGAAAAAAAAATGTCAAAAAAATGGCAGCCCTTTATAGTGCATATATGGTTGTACAGTGCATGAGATGAAAAAATGTCCAGGTTTTGAAAGAGGTCCACCAGAGGGCGCTCGAAACCGACTTGTCTAGCGCCAACTATGCATCAAGATCTAGACAAGATTTCCATAATTGACATTAACATATTTATTAATTTTGTGCTATAAAAAATTCTTGAAGATGCAAAACTCCCCCTGTGTTTGCGCACATTATATGAAAAATTCTAGCAACAAAAGAAATTGAAACCGGAAATAGTTATTGATATTCATCCAATATCGTTCATCCGTGCCTCGATTATCCATACGAGGTCGCATTGAAATCTCATGCATTGGAAAATGTTTGGCACTGGATTATACAAATTAAAAAAAATATTATGTTGCTTAATTATGTCTGGTTATTTGTTGTGTCCCACGTTTATAATTGGCATTGAACGTTTTTAGCTTTAGCTTCACGCTTACCTGTTACAATTATGGGTATAATATTGTGTAGTACCATGCATGAAATCACTTTTTAAGCAAGCACAAAAGTTTTCCATATAATTACACCTCCACCGTGGATTATGAACTACTTGTGATCTTAGTTATTGTGGTTTTATACGTTACATAATTTCAAAGAAATGCTGCAGTGACTTTTCTTGTTAGTATTAATTGATTAATAATTGACAACATTATAACCGTCCTTAATTAAATATTGACGTTCATGTGGAATATGCATATAAATGGGTATACGAAGTTCAGATTGCGCTAGTCTGAAGAGTAACAATTTACAAACTACTTGTTATTTATATATGTATTTGATTTTGAAGGTTCTTCGCGAAAAAGAGATCAAAGAAAGCGCAATAACTTCTTAAATGCTTCTAAACGAGACATTCACTTATATAAATAAATATAAACCTATTAAAATACATGGTTAATTAGTAATTTCGTTAATTAAAACATAGTTTTTATATTTTATTAAAAATACACGTTCCATTAAGTTAATGAGAAAAAGTTTAATGACTTCAATCTATTGGATGAGCTGTATATCAGTTGGCCTGTGCATATACTGTGTACCAGATTTTGATATCCTTATATGTGATTTCATGTCTAGATGTGTGACAAGAGATAAACACAAGAAGCATTTCGTTGTCTTTATTTTGCTTAATTATAACGAGTTATTTGAAGTTTCGCATAAGGTTTCAAGTGCAAATCATAATTCCTTAAAAAAAAAACATTTCGGCAAGAAGACATGTTTTTATTGTCACTTAATTTCAATTGGTTGCCATGGGAAGGAGATCTTTATAGCAAACCAATAATATATACACAAATTTGCAGTACTGTATTTGAATATTAAATTCAGATATGTGTGTGAAATATTTTTACATTGTTCCTTGTAAATAATGGTGTATAAAACCCTGAAAGGAAATTTTATTCCACGTAGTTATGTGATAAGAAATGTTTAAAAAAATGCATGGAAATAAATGCGCATTCTCTCACTCGCTCTGAACATGGTTTGAAAGGTCGATGAAGGGAGAAAAAACTGCAGTCTTGGCAACACGGATTAAAAAAATCCAAATGCAAATAGTGTTTGGAGCGGTGGGTGGGGAACGTAGATGGGTGGTTGATAAAAACGAGGCCAGGCGGAGGGGTGAGCGCCAGTTGAGTCAAGTGCATTTTTCGGGTTGAAAGGGTTGGAGGGAGATTGTCCGGGGGGAGAGGATGGAGTCTGAATTTTTTGTTCTTTCTTTTCTGGACCTGAGCCAGAGCTGAACCCCTCCCACCGGATAGATTCATATTGGTGTTGCTGGTTGCAAGTGCAAGTGGTGTGCTGCCTTTCAGGCTCCCATCCACATACTGTATATCTCTTCTGCGTGCAGAAGCAAAAGTGATGGAGTAGCGCGCTGAGCGGCCGTTTGCCGCAACTCAATTCCTCCATTCTGGCTGTAGGTAAATAAACGCACATGTATTCGAACGTTTGCACTGTTCCGATTACTTGATTTGCATGTCACAATTGACGCATGTGCCGATCGAACACCAAATTGCAACCAAATGCATGGGCGCGGTTGCGAAGCCTCCATTTTTTGATATCTCCTCTTTCTTT
>WWPM01022028.1:0-13333 GCA_023279145.1 Glomeris maerens
CTCTGCAGATCTGTTGATTGATTTCCTGCGAAATGGTCACCCCTTCAACGGAATACTGAGTATTTGCTGAAAAGAAATGTGCAATTCTTTCTTATTGCCTCATTCAACAATCAAGCATTTTTCTCTAATTGTTTGCATTCTGCGTTTAATCATCTCATATAGAATTCATTTTGGAATTAAAAGGCAAAGCAGATTTCATACTACATTAAATGTTGCAGTATTAAATGCAATAAGGCAATCTTACCAATAATCTGTTGTACTGAGTTCTTGTTGTCAGTGGCACTGGCTGATCTATTTTCTTCAACTGTGCATTTCTTACTGCGTATCTTCACATTATTATTGTCCAAAACGTCCGCATTCTGAGGAGCAGATGTGGCAGCTGGCGTGGCAGCTCCAGTTTTAATGGTCAAAACACCTATGGTAAAAAAGTACACAGATTTAAGAATTTAGCATCCAATGACGGCGCCTGAATAGTTTATTTCATACCTTGGTAGAAATTGTCAGTCGGGTTTGGGGAATGTGATGTTGCAGTGGTTGGAATGGCTACGGTCAGTTTGGGCGGAGTGGCCATGGCATTGGCCGGAATTTGGCAGACGACGGTTTTAGGTGGGGTTAAATGGACATTGGTAGGACTAGCAGTTACCACATGACCTAGAATGTCCAAAGACAATATAAATCTTGCAGAATTGTCACTTACATATATATCGTATATGAATGTATTCAGGCTTACTATAGTAACCTTCAGAGGAGACGATTGTGGACTTGGTGTTAAACCTTTTGCGCAATAAAAAAATCTCAAATTAATCTCTAGCAACACAATATGGATTTTTAATTAATATCTTGAACATAATCTTTTATATCCCAATAAATTCGGCATTTCCCATGTTTACATGTACTACCGCCGTCCCTCATTTATCACGGTTAATCAGTTCTAGTCTCTACCTCGACAAGTGAATTTTCGCAAAGTAGAAGTGGCAAGGGACGACTGTAAATTTCTTAATTGGTCCTAATTTAGCAGTTGCAGAAGTGTACAAACATGCACATAATAGTCGAATATTGCAAATTACCTGGGTTGTGCTGGAACAAAAAGCCGCGGAGACGAGATCGGGAACGGCGTCTGCCCTTGAGTTGACCCATGGAACTGCGAGATCATCGTGTGAATGTTGGTAGCCGTTGCAATGGCCACCATTGGACCCGTTATTACGGACATCGCTGGCTGCTTATTTAAAATTAATCCCTATACAAACCAGTTTAAATACTGTTAATTACTCGATCGATCACAATATCAACATACACATGAACTATTCTCACCTCCAACCCACATTCCCCAAACGTTCCAGAGGTGTTCACCACGGAACAATTTTTTGAGATCGGTATGGTAGTTGGCGAAAGTGTGACCTGGGTACTCTGAACGTGGCTGGTAGGAATTGCCAGTTGGATCCCGCCCCCTGGAGCTACACTTCCAATAGTTACCGTGGGACTAAGTACTGTCATCCCGTACTGCGGGCCGGGACTGGACACAACTAGATTGCCCATGGACATTGCTGCCGATGCTTGCGGGCTGGCCCGCGAAACAGGTACTGTAAACGGCATGCCCACGGATCCCTCGTAACTTCCCCGACCAACGATCGCATGCTGCTGCTTGAGCTTATCTTGCGGGGCAGTCACAGACACCACCGGTCCTTGCTTTAAGCGTTGCTGCTGGGGTACAGACTGAGACACGTTTATCACCCTTTGCTGGCGGCATTGTTCCTGCTGCTCCTGTGGCTCGACAAGTAGAGTTCGCGCAGCGAACCTTTCGGACCGCATTGACAGGTCTGTAATCTGCGGCGAAGTTGCCCTTTTCGAAGCCACTGTTCGCACTTTTGGTGACAGAGACACACCTTGGAACACTGAGCCGGTGGGTTGGAAGCCGGAGCCGAGTGCCGACAACCTTGGGGCACCACGACGTTCCCCTGGCAAGCACTGCATTGGGCAAGATGGACTTCCGGCCGATAGCACAAGGTTGGCCTTGATGGGCTTAGGACGGTACGTCACCTCGGAACTGAGAACAGGCTTCATGACAGGAGAGAAGCGCTGCTGAGGGAAAGCCTTGTTTTCAATAAGTGGATCATCATCCGAATGACCTTCACTGTCTGAATCAGAGACCCTCTCCTTGCACTTCAGATCAATTGCCATTTCTGGCAAATCGGTTCCTGAAATTTAAGCCAAATGTTATTTTCTTTGATCAAGTATTCATATTCAAATTTAGAGCAACATAAATTATTGTGTGGGTTACAAAATCGAATGGAAATGGATTGCGAAAAACTGGCATTATTATTGGTGTACCTCAGATGCATATTTCATTCATTGATTTTGGCTATCACAAACCATTATAACGTACAAATTCATCAATACAGTATGACTTGCCGAACACGACCATTATTTATTAATAAATATGAGCCCATATTTCAACAGCATTTGATATTTCTTACACACAAATTTTGAAAGCTAATTTTCAAGGTCTTGGTCTTATAATTGCCAATTAAAATGTCCATATTTGTACAGTTGAGTCCGGTTAATGTGACTATAGAATAGTGTGACAGTCTGGTTAGCAAGACACTGCACTTCCAGGAATTTTGGGCTTAAAGTTTGTACAGGTCCGCATAATACGACACTCCGGATAATGTGACAAGCCTCATTACCCAACGAGGTCACATTATCCGGAGTAAATTATATGTCCTGCACACGATGATCTATAAATACCTTAATTGTATGACTATACAAAATTAGCACAGTTGAATGTGGCTTACATTTTTGCTACCATGTTTTTTTATGTGTCCATTACCGAGTGCCTGAAAACCTAGCCCTTTTCCCCAAACAGCGGTACTTAGAAAAAACTGACTATGTGCAGTTTTGGAACAGTCATTGGGAATTTTCAACGAGCAACGATGAAGCATGATGAACATGGGAACGATTGAAGAGAAACACGCATTTATATTTAACCCGTTGAATAAATAAGCACTTGTATCTCAAAATCAACTAGTCTTCTATAACCACAAGAATCATGCATTTTGAGAATTCACTTGCTAAAATTGTAGATAGCCACATAATGGGAATGCCAATAACAAATAGTAAATCCTTATATAATAAACTATTAGCATATAAAAGTTATGAAATCATTTTGTTTTACGAATGCACACCGCAACCACTTGCAATTTCCTTTCACAAGTCAATACTTCACTGAAGTACTGGCATGTGTTGTAATTTCACATTTTCTGACAATTTCTTTAAGTGTTTAGCAATCTTATTTCTCAGTCAAAAAATCAAACTGGACAATAATTTTTTTTAAAACTATCATAGGAAATAATTTACAAATATTCCCATTTTAATACACCTGCAAATGTCAGATACCGTAAATCCTCGATAATAAGCCTGTCTCGTGAATGAGCCGGTCTCGTAAATAAGCCGGTTTAAACAAACAAAATTTGCAAAATAAGCCGGTCTCGAAAATAAGCCTGTTTTAAAAGGGCTACCCGATCTACACAGCTCCACCGCTACCCGATCTACACAGCTCCACCGCTACCCGATCTACACAACTCCACCGCTACCCGATCTACACAACTCCACCACTACCCAGTTATGATGGCTACGCATTTCATTGAGCATAAGACATTGCGATGGGCATATTGCATTACATAAACGCGTCCTCGCTGACTTGATATTAACAAAATAAGCCGGTCTAGAAATTTAGCCGGTCTCGTAAATTAGCCTGGTCAAAAAGAAAAAATTAAAAAAATAAGCCCAGGCTTATTATCGAGGATTTACGGTATACAAATATTAGAACACATATTACAATTATGCACGCCTTACCTGGCTGCTCATCTTCACAAATGATCATTCCCTCATCATCACTTGCTACGTCCGAATCCTCCACTGCTCTTTCCGGGACAGCCAATGTCCTACGAGACAGCACCGAGTGACCGCTCTGTATCACAGACACAGGAGTAGATTCCACCGCCTAAAACACACGTCCGACAATCACTTTTAGTTTTCGAGTCTAACATTTAGTGCACACTAACACAGGAGAACATACTTGATGTTTTGGTGGAGATTCTGAAGTTGGAGCTTGATTTTGCCCTCGAAAGACAGTCGGGGGATCTGGAAGCTCTGACAACGATTGCGATCGACGTTTCTGCAAACACAGGTTTTAATTTGTTTATTTCTTCAATTCATTGACTTTTATGCAACAAAACCCCATCATCATCGTACACACCTCTGCCATAGTTGTTCCAGAAGGCTGTTCCGAAACTGGTTGCTGTTGAGTTGGAAGGGGAAGGGGAAGAGGAGGAGGAGGAGGAGGAGGGAGAGTCACTTTTTCCTGTTCGGCATCCGGATGTTCTACATTCCCTGCTGATGATGCAACAACACTGTGAGCCATAGCAGAGTTATCGGCAGGTTTTCCTGACATGTAGAATATAGTGTGCCGCATGTTAAAATTTATTGAATCACAGTGTGACGCACAACATGAAAGTTTTAACCGACCTTGCCCAGTATTGGTGGCACCATTGTTATTGTTGCAGTTGCCCTCATCAGTGGAACTCAGTCTTCGCTTCCCGTCTTTGTTCAAGGAGCTTGAGCTCGATTTCTTCCTATCTCGGCTACACCACTTCCAATTTGGGTGGGCCTTGAAATGGGCTTCTTTAACCTGTAAAAATTGTAATGTATTTCACAAATATTGCGATACAAGTCACACTGATGCCATTTGCTACACAATTTCCATGGCTTGTTGTGGAATTTCAAGATCTAGCTGTAATTAATGAAATTTATTTCAAACATAATTCATTAAGAGTCATTTTCGTAAATTGTATATTATGTCAATAAATTAGACATTCTTTGAAAGGAATAAAGCGAGATGGTATTTATTAGGTCATTTAACATAAATATATAGTTTTTTATTCTCCATTATACAATAAAAGAGTGACATTTATCAGCCTGCATTTATAGATAAGAAACAATCCATTTTGTTAGGATTCTCTATTGAAATCTGAAGCCATATTACTGCACACTCCTTCAACGGTAAAATACGACAGACTAGCGCTTGTTTATTGCCAACCAATACCTGGAAAGCCAAGTCGTGGTATTCTTTTTTCTGCTTCGGGTTCAATGCATACCACCACTCCCCCAAAATTTTGCTGACTGTTCGATTGTCTTGATTTGGATGCCTTTGGTGCACTAGTGGTCTGTGCCGCTTACTGAAGATCATGAACGCATTCATCGGCCTCCGGATGTGATCCTTATCCTTGCTCTACGCAAACAAGTAGAATAAACCATGTAATAGATACGGGAAAATGTTATAATTTAGAAGCAACCAATTATGCATCACATTTCTCTACCATAACAACGCAATATTCACTTTGGTCTAAGCTATTTTTGCATGAAATGAAAAATACTCAGTATATGTATATGCAATTCTTACCACTACAATTTCTTCTAAACTTTTGAATCCAAATCAAGAAAGTTAGTAAATTCGGTATTTGAAAAATGGTCCTGGTATATGTTCAACATAAGAGTACTTTCAAAAGTTCAAAGCTGATGTATAATTTGCTAACGAATATACGATATTGACACATGCATATCTAGTTCCATCATTTTCAGCAGTGTAGATTAATTTCAGTTTGTGAACTGTTGATTTACATGCATACACCATGTGATAATATATGTCACGTATACCAAGTTATAAATGTGCATCGTAGGAGCAATAAAATTGATAAAATGCATAAACTGCTAATTAATTTACCTTCTATTTAATAATTTGACAATAAATCACAACATGCATATAAATTTAGCAAAAACCAAACAGAAAGTAAACCAATGTAAATATCAATATACCACATAAACATACAGAAATCTATGTTCTACCCATCTGACATTAATTTCAGATGCTATCCAAACATAAACAAGTCTCCCTGAATATCATTTAATTGATACAAACAATCTTGCTTTATCTCAATGTCTTGCATAACCAGGAAGACGACTATGAGACTATTACATTTCACACTTTGGTTTTTCATTTCTTGCAAAACATAGTTGCAATTTTCTAAAACTGCCACCTAAATGTAAATTTCAGTTTACAACTGGGACAGTTCTTGATTGAAAATGTCAAATTTGCTTCAAATTGTAAAACAAATAATACGAAAAATTTATTACCTTCATCAAAATGCACTTTCAATGTATTAGTAATTTTGTAAAAAATGCATACACAATTTCACTCAGAGGCAAATATCACTAATATTAATCAGCACTAGACAATGCAATTTCCAATATCAGACACAATTTCCCTCCAACAACATTTTCAAGCAATATCGCCTAACTTAATTCTATTGAAGGCCCTATGAGATGACTGCAAGATAAAAAAGTCCAACGTGTCTTGTATTGAAACTGTTTTTATACCTTTCGGGACGATCCTTTGGGGTCTTCCTTGACAGGTAGAGCACCGAGTGACAACGTGCGTCTTTTTTCTGGAGATGCTACAGGAACACTAGTGGCTGTTGTTTCCATGCTATTCTCAAAGACGTCATCATCTTCATCCCGATCTGTGCGATATTGAACGTGAAAAGAGATAAGGCAATGTCAGCTAGGATGTCATGAAATGTGTGCCATGTAGAACTTGGCAGGTTACCCGGGGTCTGGGCAACAGCATCGCTGAACGGATTGGCTGGTCCATCTAGGGCCACCGGGGCAGCAGTGATGGTTGGAGGAGCACTGCTTGGCGGTGAAGGATTATTGCTGAGGAAGGGCACCAATGAGTGCCACGGAACTACTGAAGCAGCTCTTTCCGGACTCCAAGCTAATCCACAACAAGAGATAGGTTATTTCGGGAATTATTACAAGGAAGGATGATTCTGGATGCAAACAAGTGACTCAGGAAGCTGGGGACAAGCTTATACTTGCAATTATTAATTCGTCACCACATTAGCTTCCAGAACTATGCGTCATGAAGCCATTTTAAACAAGCATAAAAACATCTGTATAACCAGAATTGGAGCGCAATTTGCTATTTATATATATATGCCTTTTACATTTCTGAAACTATTCTATTACTTGCCTCGAGATTTGTCTCCAAAGAATAACAATAAAACAATTTCCCAAAATACCCTTTACTTATGTATACCTATACAGATAAAAATTAAATTTGTCGAGCTTCTTATATTTTTTGAACATACAGGTATAACACTGCTGACATTAAAAATGAATTACATTTTCCAATAATATCAAATCAAAACATTCTCACAACTTTTTAAACAGTACAATAACGATTTTAAATATCTTCCTCAAGTTGTAATCCTTATGTATTACGCAGTCAGTGCATACTGTAATTTTCCGGCTTCATTTCCCATTCAGTGATTACCTCATAATAATTGCATGTAGCATTGCCTATATCAGTCGATCTTCCAGTTTTTACATGTGAGTATGCAACAAGCAACTCCAATGGTTAAAGCCAAGCACCATGCAGCTCTTCAAAGCAGGTGAATCAATACAATTTTCAGTACAGCTAGCATTAGCTGACAATAATTTCGGTTTTTGTCTTTTGACATGCAAAAATTAGACAAAACCTGAAGCAATTTAGTAATGGCCGTCGAGTAATGGGCAAGTATGAAATTACTAGGTGTGTTATCAATGTAAGTTGGGAGCATTATCGCAGTGGAGTACACCATGACAATTTCTAATCAATAATGGGAATCAGAGACTGACGAAGGTGGCTTCGGGGCCGAATCAATAATAGGAGAAGAGACGTGTCCACTGAATGCAACCAGCGCAGTGTGACACATCAAGGCCCTATGCAGCAGACTTTTTAAGGGAAAAACATGAAAACGCAGCGGTCACCCAACTGCATTATCCTGGATTATATATTGTGTGCGGTATTCAAGAAGCCACATGCTTAGCAAACATAAAAGGATCTATCTCTCAACAGAAAATAACATGTGTCCAAATATGATAGTGTGCTATCTATAATTCGATCGGCTTGTACACCTGAATTCCAAGTGACATTGAAAATTAACTAAAAATGAAATTATATTACTACGCACGTACGTCTCTTTTGAAAAAAAAAAATTAAACTTATATAATTATAGATGCAAACATTAATTTTTCATATTTCTCTTTTCATTTATTATTATCATTCAGGCAAAAAACTGAGTTTATCTAATGCATAACCGAGATAAATGATAGTTAAGAAAAAGGTTTTGTGATCACAACTTTTTTAATCAAAAATTTCCACAAATACGTATGAAAATTGATGTATCAGACGAATTCAATTCAATGCCAACTCTGAAACTAGCACCAGCCTATCAATGAAAGTGAAGGTCACATGTCATAATTCAATGTGAAGTGGGCATTTCAAATACTGGTTGGCTCTGACAGATTTCTCTGTAGGAAACGCATTTTCACACCAATTATAGTACATTACCCATTTTCCTGTATTTACTCGAAGGATCACGATACAAATAATAAATCTGCGAATAAAATATGGTGGGCATGTTCCGAAAACAATGAATCTGTTGTTACCAATTGATAGCCTGTACAATCTCAAATAACTATAATCGAGCAATAATAAGTACAGTCCTCCCTCGATAATCCGGCCCTTTGATAATCCGGCGCATCCGGTAATCCGGCGTTTTTTTGGCCTTCCTCCTGTAGATTTTCTGCAGAAATCAAGGTTTTTCTGTAGAAAATCTTTTATTGTATTGTCACAAAACAAGTAAATTTGTTCTTAATTTGTACTGTTTTAGCTTTTTTAACTTCAATCTCTATACAAATGTGTAACATACATGCCCTATATGTTATGTGTACAATAAAACGTAGTTTCTGCTGTTAAAATCCGGTAATCCGGCGTTTTTGATAATCCGGCGGTGCTCTGGTCCCATATCTGCCGGATTAACGAGGGAGGACTGTACAAATAACTCGCCTAAATTCAATTTCAAAGATAAAAATATGACATACATGCACGATTGATTGTTGTAATTCTATGATACTGCACAAAGAGTAACCAACAAATGTGTTTACTTTGATTTTTTAAATTCCAAGTTTTCCACAATTTGGCTTTTTAACAAAAATCCCGATATTTTATAGTTTACTATTGGTAGCAACCCTGTGTGAACAATGACAGGCACATCGTATTTTTGCAATACAGTATACACTACTAGTTAAATTTTGCCTCACACATAATCCTAATTGACTTTAAAAACGTGGTTAAACTGTATTTTTTTTTAAATAAATTGTTGTTCGTTTTCTCGCAATAACCCCAGGTGAGATTTTGCACAAAATTACATATGTGCTTTAATTCAATCTGGATTTTCTTTCCTTGGCGAACGACAATGCCTTACCAATTACAAGGGTGTAGGAAACGTTAGATTCATTGCCATTTCTGAGCATTACTTCACAAAAAGAAACGTAAATTGCAATGTTCAATACCAGGAAAATCATTCCTACCTGTGGCAACCTTCTGATGCAGATCTTCACACAGTGGTATAAGTGGTAAGAGGTGTGTAGGATTTGGATGTTGTTCTCCCACCGACATAAGACACACATCTTCGTCCAACTCTTCGTCCTCCAATTCTTCTTCCTCCATATCTACATCATCATCCAATAGTACCTCATTTTCTCCTTCACAATCTCCTTCTCCCCTTCCAACATCTTCTTCCTCATCTTCTTTCCGCCGTTCTTCTGCAACTTCCACATAATCTGCGTAGAGATGCTGGCCAATGTCATTAGTACTACCATTCATAACAGATATCTGCTCCTGATGCTGATGGTGCAGGTGCCTCTGTACAACAACTGACACGTTACCGGTTCCTTCGGCGATTACGCTGCTCTTTATATAAATCTCGCACGGAGTCTTCGGTGGGCTTGCCGAAGGCGGTGGAGAAGGTTGCTGATGGTGCACTACCACATGCTGCTGCTGATTCAGTCCTCCAGGATGGCCACCAATCGGATGAAACACGTTACCGGAGATGACAACATGCGGGGACGTTGGCAAAGTGATGGGTGAAAACGACGGTGTTCCAGACCGCGAATTACCCAATGAAACTAACATATTTGCCGCTTCTTTCTCGTCCATGTCAAACTTGCGATCAAAGCTGGGACTGACCTCGGTGCTAGTCAGAGGTTTAAGGGCTGTCAGCTGCTGTTGCGCAACCATCTGATGGTTGTTATTATTATTATTGTGGTGCGGTGTTGGGCGCCCTTTAAGTGACAGGTGACGCGAACAGAACCCCCTCCGCTGCGACTCCTTCGTGCAACCTTCCTTCGAGCACAACCTCCTCCACTGCTTGCCGTTGAACTTCTTACGGATGCCGCTCGGAGCAGACACAACATCTCCTTTCTTGTACTTGTGAGGTGTTGTAACCGCCGGGGACCTCGTACCTGGGGCAACTCTCTCGTTGGCCGACTCGGATCGGCTCAAGCGACCGCCAGGGCACGAAGCCGACAACGGCGTCAGCGATCCGTGACCTGGTCTCAACCCTGGCGTGATCGACGAACTCCGACTGGAAGGGAACGAACAACCTCCAATTTCTCTCCCAAAGTGAATGTCCTCCTTGCGAAGCTCGTCCTCCGAAGACTCTTCCTCGCATTCGGACCTTCGCTTCCTCACGGGCACGGCAACCATTTCGCACTCCGGTGCAAGTTGAGGAACCTGGGGTAGAAGTTGTACCGTAGTAGATGGTAATGGTACAACTGGGTGTCTGACCCGGTGCAACTCCAGAGGCTGTTGTTCCACTTGAGAAGGAGGATGTTGAGTTAGGGGTAGAGGGGCAGGAAGTGGAGGAGGAAGAGGAGCAGGAGCAGGAACAGGCACAGGAGGGCACGGTGGTGGTGGTGGTTGCTGCCGTTGCCTCATAACAGCACGGCATTCTTCAACATGCTGTGCAAGTTCTTCCCACCAGGGGAGTCTAAGCAGCCTCACGTTAGCCCTCGACACAATTCGGACTTCTTCTATGGTACCATCAGCGCCATGTGTAGTCAGTTTGACTTGGTACTGCACAGGTTTGTTGGTACTGAAGCCCACAATTACCCCTTCCACAAAAACATTGTCTTCCTTATCGAGTCTGACACAGACACCTAATCCCACGAGCACCTGATCAGGTGGCGGGCAATTATCGCTTACCACCTCTTTCGACAGTGGATCCAGCACGTTCAGGAACTGCACCAGCTGCCCATTACGATCCAACTGCACATGCACTTCACCCCTACCGGCTACCCGCTTGACAAATCCCGGCAGGTAGACACCATGCTGCAGTGCAAGAACCCGATGGCTTGTCCAATCGCTCAAGTCAAGGTGAGGCCCTGAAATGTCCCCACTGGGCCCACAAACCCCCGCGACGGTATCCTGGTTTGCAAAGCTGGCAAAGTCACCGACCACCGGTTGGTGTCCCGTATCCTCCATCTCACTTGGTTCGTACCGCCGCTTTTTGGGGACTTGGCTCGGGATTCTTTCAGGTACTTCATGTGGTGTTGGCGGTGGTGGTGGCTGCGGCACTGATACCGGATGAGAAAGTGGTACTGTTGGAGCCTGGGATACTGGCGCAATAAGAGCAACAGCTGGTGCCGGTACTGCTGCTTCCTCAAGTTTCCGCTTGGCGAGATCTTTGCCCATTTTGGGATTGCTACATACGTTACTGTTAGTGTTCTCAGCATGAGGTTTTGTACCGTTGGTGTCTGCGACATCCACAGTACCAACACTTACTACACCACCTCTCTTTCTCGTCTTTATGCTGCTCCTGTTGTTATTGTTGGCTCCTTCGAGAAGCATCAGTCTATCACTCTTCCTGGGGCTACTCTTCAACTCATGGTGTCTGCGGTTCATCTTTCTCGCAATTTTTGTTTAGCGTCGCACTGCTTCTTTCGCTAACGACATCTTTCTTCTGTAGAAATTCTCTCGCATCGTCCAGCAATTCGAGGAAAATCCGGCAACTTCTCCTTTAACAGCATCTCTATAGAAGTGCTATTTATTTGTAATGCGCCTATATAAATAAGAGATTTGGATTAGTTACACCAACGGAAATGACACTACCAATTTTAAAGGAAGGAAAACATGCAATAACAATTCACACAAGACTGTCTTAATTGCAGAACTTCATGAAAGTCAGGTAATATGATTTGATGAAAGTTTACGAAATAGTTTTTGTTAATATGTACGCTGGATTATATTGGCGGTAAAAACATCAATGAAGTTCAGGTAACAATGTTAACAAAGTTATATATATGTGCGTTTACAAATGCTATGACATTATATCATGTCACTTGACAAAACAGTTTTAATTTGAATGAAGTTGCAGTGAGGGTTGATACACTGTATCAACAATTGTATTCGCTATAAAAGCAAAACAAATGTTATGAACTATGTATTACAATTTTGCATTCGCTTTGTAGCTTACAAATTTATTTGTACATATATCTTACACGTGCATGTAGCTTTCAGAATAAATTTTAAAACAATTAAACGACGGTGCGACAGAAATTGAAGCAAATTGCTTAAGTGCGCTGATACGTTTTTATGGTTCAATTTTAGGACACATTAACTTAAAGATTTACAAAAATGGAAGAAAATAAGCTTTTCAATAATGCAGAAATCAATAAACAGCATCATTAATTGCACCTTCCTGGCCAAAGATTGCACTGCCATTACCTGAAAAACCGATATGAAAATTTCAGAAAATTATTATGCTGTGGGCAATTGGAATATACATAAATTAATTACATAATTACATACCACATGCACACTGGTTATATATGTTACTACTCTTCAGTAACACAAGTTGGAAACAATGAGTCAGTTTATAACGTTATAAATAACACACTGTTTCCCCGCTACACAATTAATGTGTGCAAACGTCAATAAATAATTTTACTTCGCATTCTCTTCTTTAAAAAAAACAAGTCAACATGCATGTATTGACAAGTTTCGACGCGCCCATATCCAGACAGAGCGCAGAAAGTCACACTGGTAACTTTTTGGTACACAACAGCGCCGAAAAAAGATACAGGGGTACATGCTACATTGACGTTCCGTGGCGCCTGAAAACTTTGAGGGATGGCATCGCAGCATTGCTTTGCAACGACCCCCAGGAGCTCAGTGCACAAAACCCGGGCACCCCCACCCCCTCAAAGTCTGTACTGATTTTTGTCCATTTAACCTATTCAAATGCATACATATACACCACATAAAACCACTAGCTTTTCAGACAAATTGCACTGAAAACTCGCATTTGTTGGCAGACGTTTATAAAACGAAAACAATCGGTTTGTTTGTGGAAAGCGAACGTAGCGCCGACGCTCGGTAGGGGCAAAAAAA
>WWPM01022034.1:0-14292 GCA_023279145.1 Glomeris maerens
GGTTAAAAAGATGTACTTTGGCTAATCCGGACTTTCATTAATCCGGACGACCTCCGGTCCCACCAAGTCCGGATTAGCGAGCTTCTACTGTATCCTAATTTCATAAGCTACCAAATCTTATTTCAATTTAATGGTTGAGTGGGAAAACAACACAATATCTTGTGTGTAGATGTTATCTTGGGAAGGCAAAAACCAAACAAATTGACACATTTGAACAGTATCATCAAGAGTGGATGAAGATATTGGAGTATGCCATGACCATGGGACACCTGCATTGAACCAAGTACTTGATTGAATTTCATCACGTTTGAGATGGGACTAATTTACACGCCCTCTACTGGGCACATGGTGAAGCTATATCCCCATTCTTCACAAAGTTTTTATGGTCCACTATGAACTTGTCTAAGGAATTTGTGAACTATTGGAGCTCAAGAAAAAAACAGGATCACACATGCGCACGCACATGCACACACTACCTGAATTACAACTTTTGACTGATCTTCAATAGCTGGCATTTCAAAAACGGAATACATTGTTTTAAATAACCTTAAAAATTGAATGAATTTGCAAAACAATATTGGATTTGAAATTTACATCAACAGTTTCTGAAAATATAAATTGTGATGGTAGCTATTTCGAATTTTATTTTAATTAACAATTAAACTAAGTTGAAACACATTCCAAGATGTACAATCACCACTCGCCACCCAACTCAAGCAAAACGAAATGAAACATTTTCAATCCTATAATACCGTGTCCTTAATTAATGATTTTCATTATTTCAGTATTGTCACTTGATCATTTGCATGACAATTACTACAACCAGAAATGAGAAATTACTAAATCCCTTATTCCTTTTTAAAAACGTCAAAATAATTTGGATTGATTCTTGTAGAGGAACATGGAAAAGATAGAATGACACCTAGTATGTAAAAATACAATAAATCCCACGTTTTGATTTTGTTTTTAATACTAAACTCCGTATTATTGACTGTACCTCGCTTACTGTTGCTCTTAGAGCAATTACGGTTGGATATTTTGACTCCGAAGACAGTGCTAATTTCCATTGCATTATGTAAATAAATGTCGGATAAATCTATGAAGGGAATGTAATAAGATGCGCCGCGCCGTCTGTTAGTCAGTTCAGCCTAATCGCATTTAAAAATACGTAATTCCCAAAACAATTTCTCTAAAAATATAATATTTTTAGGAGGTCTCGTTTTTGATGTACTTCAACACTGCAAAAAATATCAATATAATCTGAGGGTGAGGTGAACGTTAATAGCTTTTTTGGCTGATTTGACAATGGAATTAATGAAAATGTGGTAAGTGAATGCTAGTTAATTATAAATGTATAAACAGTTATGATAAAGAATTAGTAAATTTATTCTAAGAAAGATAAATGCACTACATACAAATCCAAATATAGTATAATTTATATTTGCATTCACAACACACAAAAGTTTCAGAGCGGTTTTTTGAATTTGCGACATCATTTATGGAAGCTCCCTTAGTTGTAAACCAATGTGTGCGGTCTAAGCTGGGTGGGTCCTAATAGGGCGCCACATTCAAAAGCATAGCAAGAAGCATCAATGACGTCACTCCGCTTAAGTCATTGGAGAAGATGCGCCGGTCTCGTCTTATTATTTCATCCTAATTCATACATTGCCCCATCCATGCAAGAGCTATAATAATATTTATCGGGAAAAGCACTCAGTACCAAAAATTAAATCACGATTCAAGGCGAAAAGAAACGAGGATAACGAAGAAAGACTGGTCCATTTTGTGCCAAAATGAAGCTTTTCGTCTGATAATGAAATTATTGAATTATTGCAGACAAAAAATCATGCTGTGTGGGATTCGAGCTATTTTTTGAATGTGAAACTTGCGAAAAAGAATAATTGCATTTATCTAATTAGGTTGCATAAAAAGAACATACATACGCTTCCCAAAGTTAAATTCTCTAAAATGATGGTAATGCATGGCGTCATGGCATGGTTATTCAACGGCAATGCAGTATATATTACAAACAATTTTTAATAGCTAAACTATTGAATATTTCCTTCACTAACTTATCAAGGCAAAGTTACTTCAATAAACTTGAATAGATGACATCAAGTGCCATAATTGAAAGGACATGGCTGAAATAGAAATCACTCATGAGTGCAGCTATCCAAACTTTGTATAGGAGCATGTAATATACGGTCAATGTTATACATATATATACATATACGTACATGCCCAGATGCCAGATCGTCGCATAATTTGTATAGCATGAGGAAGACATATTTGATTTGGAAGTAGGCAAAATTATTAAATCGCTGAACTGCTCAGTAGGACCTGCATAGAGTAATATGTGGAGGCAAATATAGAAGCTGGATTGCACGTACATCGTACATATACAAACTCTGACATAGTGAATGCAAGCAAGACATGTAGTATAACATTGAGAACGTCTGTCCCGGATTTGCGTCTAGGGGGAAAGGCATCATGTCAAAAAGAGGATGATTGCGCATAAAAAGATTAAGACCGAAGCCAGTGGAGGAATTATGCATTAAAATGTCAAAAAGATGGAGAGCTGCTAGTACGTCGTTTTTAACGAGCCTCTTAGCAAACAGCGCCATTGCCATTTGACATGCCAAATGGCATAAGATTTGACATTCTTCCCAGTTCTTGCAAACAGCATATAACATGGTTCTGATGCCAAGAAAAGTATAGGAATGAACAATCTGCATTCCTGGAATCTATCATGCATCTGTCTGTGTCCAAGTGACAGCGTTCCATCCGTCCGTCTTTTTTCACCCTGGCCATTTTTCTTAAGCATTTCTTTTCGTTGCAACCCAGAAATCAGTATTAAAGGAAATACATATACTGAAATCTTGGCCGAACATGTGAATATTTAAAGAGTAGTTTCAAAAGGTTTTCGTCAGTGTACACATATATGAAAAATAAGTTTACTATACTCGATTTTGAGATGTGAAGCATGAACAACAAAACAACAAACAAATTAAGATGAGAAACTAGGTAGGGAGCTGAAACGACGCCATAGCTTTGTCTAACTTTTAAAAAAATATTCTTATGCTTTCTTTGCATGTCAGTATCCGTTTGTATGTTTCCTGCATATCCAACCAATAATAATTAATTATTGCAACAACTCAAACCACAAACATTCCATTTGGAAGTACGTACTACATACATAGGTCGCACAGAAATTGTATTTTCAATTGTGCATTATTACAACTCCTTAATATAAAAACTACATAGTTCAGCAGTAACTAAAAAATTAGCGGCTCTTAAGTGACATGAGAAATTGGTGCCATATTTCCTAGAATTTTTACAAAAAAACACACGTTGACAAATTTTGTTACATAATGCCAAAATCAATCGTAACTTGCACATAAAGAGCATGATGCTTTAAAACCGCATAAATTACAAAACTGCACTACGTACTATACTTTCAATATTTGATTACATTCCTCACCTGATCAAATGTTAGTCACTGACTGCAATCTGTTGTAATTTTAAACAATATTGACGGAGTATTGAAACTTTTCAGGGATTAATACAAATATTAGCATTGTGCCCATTTTCAACACAAAAATGAGCAACATGGCAGAACTACTTAATACAGAGTTACTATTTGTGTGGCTTTATGCTGGCAATGAAGCTTGCATGAAAATATGGTAGAAATGCCAACAAAACTGCCATATGCGCATGGTTTTGGAAGTAAAAATTCTCGAGCGTCATTTTGAAATTTATTAAAAGCACGAAACGAGTTTGCGCACATGATACCAAATAAACCCGCGAAATATTTTATTAATATAATTTGGGATATATGCAGAAGAGGACCAGGCCTGCCAGATGAATTATATCACAATGAAATAACGCTGTTCCTTCGTGACTGGCTCCATTTTCATGCCACTGCAACAATTTACTTGTAGTATATGCAATGTTTACATCAAGATTGCCGACATATGCTGTTATTCTGGACAACCAGGACATGCATTTATTCGCCTTCTGGAAACGGTTGCATAATTAGCATGGTAGACTATCAATTACAATTTTCTAATTATCTCCCGTATTAGTGCAATTGTCATTTTGCATTTACAAATTCATTTATCCTAATATCGTTAGAAATTGCCATATATGATATTTGCTTGGAGTGTGTATAGCATAACACCAACAATTAGTTTATTATCTGGCCACATTAATTACAGCTGAAATATGAAATTAAAGTGATCAAAAAATGATGCATCTAGGCCACAAGAATTGTGTTTGCCAAACCGATACATTTTTAAAATGAAACGCAAGAAAATCGTCTACCTACAAATGTTTTTCTGTTAATGATCCTTTTTTCAAATATCACAATATTAATGTCACAACGATTTCTGTTCCGGCCTTAATACACAGAACAAAAAATGAATCTTTATTACAAAAACGTGATATCTAACTTTTAAAATTATCAATTAGCTAGAGGGATACAATAAATAAAGTCATGGTATAAATTACTGGCATGACTAGCCAAATCTCTTTAAGAATTTAATTATGGATAGCACAGAAATCTGCCATTTTTGTACAAAGTACAATTTTTATTTGTGCAACATGCTTTCGCACAAAATTCCATTGATTCGTTACACATTTTTGCCCAAAAGAAATTTGTGCACAGTTGTGTATAATACTTCTGGGACGTTATTTCAATGCTCTGGCTAAACCTAATCGACCCATATGATACAAATATAAACAGTATGAAGACATACATCCTAAACGATTTGTTGTCAGAGGTCAGCTAATATCGAAACAAGAGTAAGTGCTACATTATTTGCAGAACATATTGTATAATGCCAAAAATCCAACATTTCCCCTATATTTATCGGTGAGCTTATTATTTTGACACACACCAAGATAAATACATTGGAATATGGGGAATATTTATGTTATCTCCATTCACAGCTTTTAAGATGTGATTAGTTCAATTATATTACAAATGAAAGCATTACAATCAATTCGAGAACATTAAACAATTTATGACCGCGCGATTTCTCTCAGCATACTAAATTATAAGCTGAACCCGGTTGAAAAATGCAAACATTTTTATGAGAGCACACAAACTTTGATTCGTTAGTTGCTTTGTCGCATCCTGCTTTAAAAAGAGCAATTTAATTCTTCACAAATGCGCTTGTCGCAGCGTGTGGTTTCAATGCTCAGTTAAAAAAATAAAATTTCCGTTAATTCATTAAAGCAAAGCGCCTCGAGGTGTTAAAATTGTCTCGCTTCTCTGGCAAACAAATCACAGTTAATTAGGTTCTGAGCGGAGTGACTTATGAGATTGGCTGCGTCAATTTAAGACCATAATAAAAACGCCAAAAAAAGAAGCAAAGAGCCGATCTCGGGAAAAATTAGAACGAGGTTTTGCAGAAACAATGAAGCTTTTGTTCATTAAATGTACAAACTTTGCGGGCACTATTACTATATTGGCTTAACTACTGTATGCACTGAAAATGATCCGTATTCATAGTTATAAACGCCGCTTATATAATTAAACTAAATATATATAGTAACAGAACATTGCCTAGCTGCATTGGTAAGATATGCAAGTAGACTGCTAATAATTAATTATTTACAAACACGAAAAAAATATATTTGCCATTGGTACAATTCATACAAATACATTTTAAGTTATTCTAGTCATGGTGATGAATGGAAATTGGGTACAGACCAAGGACTATATCTATTCATAAAGCTCATAAAGTACTCTTAATCAAATGAAAGTAAAAAAAATGTGTGGACACAAAGGAAATATAATTTATCAGAAATTTCATTTACAAAATTAATTTAGCCAGACCTCATACCAGGACAGCCATAAAATTCTGCAGGACTGATCTTGTTTCTCGACTCCGCTACGCTAGCGGCGAGGTAATATAGGTAATATGAATCTCACTACTGCACAAGTTTCATGAAGGTTGGTGGATATTCCATTATTTTATCATATCGATTGTCTGAGATCTTTCTCTATACCTAAGGTATTATCTACTTGTAAAATTATCAGTACAGCAGAATATAAAATGGCAAAAAGTCTTAAGATAATTAAGGTTAACATTGTCCAAATCGCGACTGTTTAAGTGTTCGTAAACACAGTGCATGCATGTCTTTCACAATACAGTAGAGCATTGTTATACTAACTCGGTTATAGTGTCCTCGGATGTAATGTACAGTCGGATATAGTGCACTCAAAATGCAGGTCCCGGCAAAAGTCCTGTTCAGCCCATGTATTTCAACCTATAGGATGTAATAAACTCTGCTATAATGAAGACCTCTGCTATAATGGACCATATCTTCAGTCCCTTCAGCAATTGTCCATTATAAGTGAAACAATCGCAACAATTTTCATTATGATTCAGAGCTGTACATTTCTGTTACAAAAGAATTTGACCGCCAATTTGAAAGTATTAACAAGATTTTTGGAAGGCAAATTGTGAACACTAGTTTAATATTGCTGTGAAGTGGAAAAAATACTATTCCTTCTTATTTGCATTCTCAACAATGACAAATAACTGAATATTTCGTGCATAAATAGTTTATTATATTTTGAAATACTTTTAATAATGTACTAATTATCTTTTACATGCAGAACAAAACGTCATACAAGTGCATATTAAGATGATTAAAGTTTGTACAGTGAGAAAAATCTTGTAATATTTTTGACGTTCATCGGAAATAATGCACGCTTTTTGCCGGTACCTTCAAGTCCATTAACAGCGTTCCACTGTAGTAAACTTTAAGGGACCGGCAAAAAGTGTGCAGTATATCCAAGGCACATTATATCCGATGAATGTCAAATATAACAAGACTTTTCTCACTACGTACTTGATGTTTTGTTCTGAATAAAAAATATAATTAGTACATAAGATTTGAGAATCAATTTGGAAAAGTCCTTTGCACACAATTTTTGAAAGTATTTCAACTTAGAGCAAATTATGTATGCACGAAATAGTCAGTTATCAGTCGCTTTTGTGAATGCTTTAACTAAAATATTTTTCCCCGCTCCACTTTCCAACAATATTAAACTGGTGTTCACAGCTGGGTGCACATCTTGCCTTTCAAAAAATCTTGTCAACACTTTGAATTTGTGGTCAAATTCTTTTGTAAAAAATGCACAGCTCTGAAACATTATGAAAATTGCTGGGATTGTTTCCATTACAGCAGAGGTCTTCATTGAAATAGAGTTCATTACATCCAAGGTTGAAATACACAGGCTGAATAGGATTATTGTTTGGGGCCTACATTTGGAGCGCACTACATCCGAGTGTACATTACATCCGAGGCCACTATAACGGAGTTCTACGGTACATTTACAAAATTTATTATCTCATAATTTAAAATATTGATTGACGTTATATTATAGTTTGCGTGAATACCTAATGGTGTTCCACGTAATAGCATGATTCCTGCAAATTGGACAAAATTGTAGCTCAGTTACGAAAATGGTAAGCATGCATGGTAGTAGTATACCGGGTGAGTCATAAGTCCAGTGACGGCCTGTTGTTTTTGTGAATGAATGGTGTAGGAATGGAAACGCACATGGAAAGTACTCAGCTAACCAACTTTTCTAGCCAATGCTCAGTCGACTAGATAGAAACTGAATTGCCGAAAACGCCACATATCTAAAAAATTAAAAGAAATCCAATGAACTGTTGTTTTATTTTTTGGCGATTGTTCTTCAGTGTAATTTTCAGGGATTATGCAGTATTTTATTAGCAATCGTGTTTTTCAAGAGGTACTATTTCCTCCCAGGTATGCATTATGTTATATACCATTCCACGGGAGTGGTTGCAATGGACGCATTTCAGTTATCGTCTAAATAACAATAGCTGCTGGCAAGGTTCTGAAAATGCGCATTATGCCCGCAGCTCAGTGTATTGCAATACTATTGAAGTCGATTTAAATCCCGCAAACTTAATTGTTACCAGATATGGTTTGTCAGTATCACGTCCACTTACTAAAGAAACTTAATTTTGACGAAATGTGGCCTAGCATTCCTCATCTCCAGCATATTGCATATACAAATTCACATACACTTTATCACGCAGAGTTTTCAATTTTAGAGCGCGCTCCTTAATGTTCTGGGCTGCCAACATGGTATCCTATAATGTCATCTAGTTCTTGTTTTCATTGCAGCAGACAGAACAAAACGAATGAAACGCTCATTGGTCGATCGGTAAAAGGTTTCGGTCAATAACGAGCAGCAGCAGATGAAGGCGATGGCAATATTTTTTTGCAGTCTATCGCTGCTAACCACATCACATCGTCTCTTTCAAAAGTCCATCAACTTCAATCTTGGCAAGCGTTTCGAAGCCAGTATGAAGAAACAAAAGGGGTCTATAAACTGATCAAGCTATATTCTGGAAGGATCCCTATTCCCGAGAAGTCTTAATCTGGTTACAACTTTGATCTCCAAACTAAATGAAGAGCTTTTACGGCATTTATTTGTTGCTTTTCGATGAAATAAACAGATTAACCAGATATTTCTGAGACTACCTCCCAATAAAAAAACTATAATTTCTTTAATATTAAAACAGATGCTCGTGAAATCTGCTTTCTATAGAGATGCAAGTTCCCAAATTTTATCATGTGCCCAAGATTACTTATAAACATATAACACGAGGCCCAAATAAACAGTGATTTCTCAATTCACGGAAGTATAGGTAATTTTACGATTTGGATCGTACAGCGCTCTTGTATGACAGGCACCTATGGGGTTGTCTTCCTCGCGTGTCATAAATACTGAAGCTTACTCAAACAACGACGCCAAATGTGATACTCTATATGCACACTTGTTAATATTTCTTGACGATCGGGTCACATGCACATGGTCTGTTCCATAATTCGCATTAAAAGATGTCGCACACCATGCGCAGTAGCCTACATAAGTTAGCAGCACAATACCATGTTCACGCATGCGCTATAATTTAGTAGCCAATAACTTAATACCCTTTGAGATTATTGAGAATCTAATTGTAGCTGCGTTCACACAAACAGTATCCTGTTCACAGTTATGACGTCATGTTTCCGGTATAAGTTACTGCAAACAAAATGGCGGACCCTTTCGATTGCGATGATGTTTTGGTCATACAACATAAGTTTGCAATTGAAAACAGTGGAGCTTGTGTTAAAGGTGGCATTTTCCAGCAATATTCTATTAAAGATTTATAAAGTTCACTATATCTTTGCTTGCAGGCCATATTTTTGGCGCACTCAGCAGGAAGAGAACCAATATCGATATACAGATGAGTATCGATTTCTTTTCAATCCCAAAATGCACTGCTGAACTCGGCTAAGATACTTGCCAATTATCCCCTTAGTTGTCAATTATGTAATTGTGTGAGTTCACACCTGCTTAAGCTTAACGGCCTCTAACCACTTAGTTGGCAACTAAATGCTATGTGTGTACGGGGTATAACACTATTCGATGTTGCCGTCTTACATAACGGTATGGAAGATATTTATAGCGAGTTGTTGCATGCATTTCAAAAATGCTGCCTTCACATAAGGTCATTGGTATCATGGTGTTGGTTACAAGTTAATAAGAAGTGGTGCATTATGTCTCCGTTTAAAAAAAAACTGTGCATGGAGGATAATAGTAACAAAAGTGTGTCATGCAAACCTCCCATATTGAAAGAAACAGCCGAACAAAATCAGTGGTATATAATTCTGAAAGTTTAATTGGCAAAACATTTCTGAACTATTAGTAACGCACGTATTATGTACAAACAATTTCAAAGTTGCACATCATGAGCAAGACGACACGAGACAGACAGAAATGCTCGATGGTGACAAATATACCAACTTAAGTAAATCAATGCAATATATTTCAAAGGGGGGGGGGCGAACAATGAACAGTCTCACGTATGCAGACAGGATGGATCCAGGTCATATTAAAGTTTAAGCATGGACAAAATGACGTGAATATATGAACTCAGAAACGAAACGCATCAATTTAACGCACGATGTAGTACTGCGGTGTGGGTAATTTTGAAAAGCAGTCAGGGCTCACTAGTCGAATTGGTTGCTGCAACTCTTGGTGTTTTGACCGCAACGATCACATGCAACACGTCAATTTGGTAAAAAAAAACACTACACGTACAACACGCATGCAAATGAACATGCTGAAGGAATGAATGGCATATGCACGACTATAGCTCTATATTACATAGCAAGAAGAATTTCTCTTCCAATTTTATACAATTTTTTGCTCTGGTTAAATTTTAGTATAGTGTTAAAGTAATTTCCGCTCCACCATGCCGTAGGGCTATTAAATTTCCAATGTCCTTCTTGAGCTAGAAAATATGTATGTTGAAACTCCAATATTTTGGAAATTAAGCATTGCAGACCTTACATGCAATGGCAGTTTTCTGCAGATACTTGAATAAATTCAGACCATGCACTTTTGCAAAACAACTCACGAAAGTGGCAAATGTTACATGAATTTTTTAGAAGTTTTACGCACACCAAATGATATAACTGTATACTGTGGAGTAAAATAAAATGAAATAGAACTAGGAAGGCAATGTTAAAAATTACCGTGTTCGCGGACTTACATTTTAACTATCGCAAAAAACAGCTTTCTGTGTATGGAAAAAACCCCGAGTAGTACTCCAAAAAGTATATGCCTACGTTGTGTGCATTCACGCCCAAACAAATGCTTTTCGCGAAATTGCAAGTCTAATTTTAGTGTTGCAAAGTTTCACACATCATACGTAATTATTTGTTAGCCGTTTTCCGCAATAAGAAAAATCAGCACTAATTATACGTATATATATACTACATACATCGAGCATGTATTGGGATGAAATAAAGTTTTGTATTTTTTTCGTACCTGACAAAGTTTCAAGAGACATGCACGAAAATCCTGTCAGCTCACTTAAAAAACATATTGGTCGTTTTATATAAATTGTGTATGCCATGCTGCGTGTCGCGTAGTCTCCTACCGATGTCTGCAAAATCAGAGAAAGGTAGTAACGCCAAAGTAGCACAATGAAATTACACGGAATGGTGTCATTAATTAAGTAGCCATTTATTTGCTCTAAACAGTTGGCATGCAGTATAGCTATTATTGCATGCATCGATACATGTGTTAGTAATCACCATTAAAACAGATACTGCACAAATCGGACAAATACCATTATGAAGGTGAAAAAGAGACGTTCAGGAAGAAGTGTGTGGACAGCTTGACAAGATAGCCCATGGGGAAGACGATATGCATGGACATCGATCCAGATTGTTCCGTCTGCCGCTGGCTTTTGTCACCACTCGTTAACGAAATGCTGAATGATATCTGCCCTGCCCCAGCACTAGTCCATGGACCAAGCTGATGGTCTTTACATGTGTTTCGTTCGTCTTGTCAGTGGCAATTTTACCGATCAACAAGCCCTCGACTGTGAGTGCAGTATATAGAGCACGGCGCCAAAAAAAAGTCTAGCTAAACAAAATGCATTGTGGCACTCCGAACATACCGGAAAATAGACTGTGCCAAAGTGCACCGCCAGAGAAATCTTCTTTGAGTTTCCCCCACGTCATATTGCTCTTTCCATCGTTCAGAAATGGACTTTAAAACCCCCGTAATATGCATAAATCCAGCGAAATCGTTTTTTATCTCAGATCGTCAAATCCGAGTAAAAAAGTATCCTTACATTTTCTTGCGCAGCCATATTTTCAAGATTACGTTTGTGACCATTTCAAGAACCGCATACTTTCGACGTTAAGGAAGTTCGCTTCCCCAAGTAAATGCGTTTCCTTACTTCTAAACGACAGTTTTAGCCCCATTGCACAACTTTGTCGACGAAAAGAGAACGAAAGAAAAAAGTCAACTCCTTTGTGTATCATGTATACGTTCCTGATAATCTAAATTAAAATCGACTTGCACTCGTATAGGTAACATAAAAAGAAAAATGAACAAATAGGAGATGCTTTTTCCAGCCTTGTGGCTTTCTTCGTTATTACGACAACGACGATATTGCGGGCTTGATTCACTTATAGGTATTTATCGTTGATCTGAGAGAATGATGACAGCAGCGACGCGGCGCAATTCGTTGAAGAGGAGCCGAGTATGCACTTTTCGAGTCATCAAAAAACACCATTCGGGGAAATAGACGTAAACTGAGATATTGGACGAGTTGCTCAGCATTATTTCAATGGCCTTTAGCTTTTCGTATAAGCGCATTATTCGAGATTTTGCTCTTCTAAAATTACTTCTTCATCACCGACTGCCTAAACCAAAATCAGAAGAGAAGCGCTTAAAAAGCGTTCACACACTTCCTATTTGTTGATAACCAATCAATTTTGGATTAGTCACCAAGGGTCTTTCAAACGAGCTATTGTTTGTCTCTATGCCCCTTCCTTCTCGAATATGGGCGTTCAACATGCATCTTCCATTGGTCTTGCCCGAGATACACGACAACATTTCACCCGAGTTAAATGAATTGCTGTGAAACAAATGGATAGTGTTCCACAATTGTCTATGTAGGAATTATCCAGTGAGATTAAAAATTAATAGATGCAATTTGTGCACAGTTTGATTGTAATGGAAGAAAGAGCCCAGAGAAAGTGGGATCCATGTAGTGATTGGAAAGTTGTTTGCGAATCAATAGATGAGGCAGAAGATGGATACAAATTCCAGAAATTGGATAGAGAAATCCACAAATGCTGATGAAAAATAACTATATGACATTGCACTCAACAAACATCTGTACTCATCCGAGAACGTTATATGGTTCGATATCTTATTAGTATATTTATTACATTGAAGTATGCTTGTCTTATGAAATCTGTGCTGAATGCGGCTTTATTTCACCGGTTTGACAAGAGCAACAAACAGATGTTCAAAATGAGTAATTCCTTTTATGCTTGATAAATTAACTCTGTACCCAATATTCTTTTGAGCTGCCATTCACCCATGCAATACGATAATAATAATTACTGTGCTAAATTTTATTGACATAGAAAGTGGTTTTCTATAAAACATTGTTTTTAGGAGTAATATTGCTTTGCGGCCTTCAGAAATACTCTTAGTATAAGCCCATCTTTGGTTGAGTGCTAATTGTCATAACTTTTGTCGCGAATTATATACCAAGGTCAAACCAATTCGGTAATTTTTCAATAAATATGTAGCGATATTACGTATGAACAGTATGAATTATATTCTATTTGGTACTATGTAAAGGTATTATTCTAGTAATTCAAAAGTTTCTTTGCCATTAAAAAATGGCATTTTAAACAAATCAATAAACGAAACATACGTGCTATTGCTGGACACCACTCAAATTTAGTATACTTCTATAACTTTTAAGATCATGATGCAGGCAATGAAAATTCGGCAGTGGCCATGCATCATTCGAAAGATACATATAACGGCCCTTATTACAATGCGATTTAGCCTACTTTTCATTCGAACTGCATACGTAAATATAATTTCGCTCGAGGCAAGTGCTTTATGATGTTGTGAAAAATTAAGTCGTTGCTTGATATATCGGTATAGATATTAAATATGCATGATGCCAAGAGCAGATGATACGTAGTAGTATTCTAAGTGAGAATTGATGAATGGTAGAGAAGTGTGACATTTCTGTGTATCCCATATTCATGAATAATAAAAGCATGGAAGCAATCATTCATAATAATTGATAACTCACTATTCAATATGTCTACCTAGTATACTTTCAAGAGACGTGACTTTCAAACAGTGTCAGCATTTCTGTAATGATAATTGCGGTTTCTCATAGAACGCTTTGGTATACCGGGTGGTGCATGAATATTTCCCAACCCTCATAACTTTGCAGGAGTAAGTGAAATACATGGAACAACATATGCATCCTATGTATGAAAAGGGGGGGCCGTCCGTGTAGGCTATTTTCCGTGACCTCGAATTGACGCTTCAAGGTCATCCCAGTTTCAAATTCTTTAAATATTTAAAGAAATGCAGGTAGTTCCAATTGGAGAAGTGTTCTGGGGTCCTGTGTGAGCATCATAGTGAAAACAGAAATAAAATCGGACCAATCTGAAGGAAGTTAGAGCTGTTTATCTGAAATGGGGAAATCGGCTTTCCTCCAAGTCCAGAACCCCCCTGCAATGCATCCCGCTACATCAAAACCATGCAGTTCCTGTGCATTGGGCTTCCTTGCATGGTTTTGGATGTAACGGGATGCATTGCAGGGGAGTTCTGGAATTTCAGATAAACGGCTCTAACTTCCTTCAGATTGGTCCCATTTTATTCCTGTTTTTACTGGGATGCTCAAACAG
>WWPM01022035.1:0-14489 GCA_023279145.1 Glomeris maerens
ATTAAGTCTTCAGAGCTACTTGGGTGCACATTCTCAAGATTCGGCTTAAAAATGTCGACGCCAAAAATCCCTAAGTGTAGCTGTTGCATAGTCATGGCGGCTTGTTCAAGATAGGTTGTTGTGGTTCTTTCAAAATGCATTTTATACTTCGTTCATATTGTCTTCTGTCTCGTCACTTTACTTACCGACTGCCGCCATTCTGTCTGGCTTTGAAGTGTTTAACAAACACAGAAGCAGTTTGTGTTATGAGACACTGTGATCACACTGCATCATCAAACGATTCAACTGCTTTTCAAACACCTATCTGTCTATCGCTTCTACTGTTCCTTCTAGTTAAAACCGAAGCTAGATATGATATTTTTAACCGCAATAGGGTATTTTTTGTCTGTTTTGTTTATTTGATGAGCGCTGGAAACCACTCAGCAGTTAAGTGGGAGATAACTTTGTCCATTATTTGTACTATGCTGTGTTATGCATGTTCTTAAAAATAGGCAGGGATTTATTTTCAAGAGAAAAAAAAGCTGAGCAAGCGATTCTTTTTTACAGACATTTCCTAGGTGAAACTCACCGAAAGAAGTGTGTTATGAATTCCAAAGGACCTTTGCGGCTTTGCGGTTTCAAACCCTGACTGCAGCTTGGTTGAATCATTATCATATGCTGAAAATTAAATATAGACAAATAAAATATGAGTGAGTATTCGATCGTGTTGCTATTGTGTGAATTTGGGAAGATGCGGTAGCCAAAATTAGGTTAATTATGTACTCAAAACGTACCTTACGTAAATGATGAATAATCCTTAATAAATAATTCATCTCGGGATTTGCTTGAGCGCTCGTATAATTCTTACAAATTCCACCTCTATTTATAATTCAATATATAATAACCTCAATGTGTAATTTGTAATCATGACTATTTTAATTTCCGTTTATACCCTGATCGCACATGCGCTAATTCCCATAAGCGTAGTTGACCGTAACTCAATACCCGTTAAGATAATGGAGAAGCTAATTGTAGCTGCGTTCACACAAAGTATCCTGTTCACAATTATGACGTCATGTTTGTGTGATTTTTACTGAGAATAAAATGGCTGACTCGTCAGATTTCGACGAATTTATTATGGTGTTTTGGGTATTATACAACATAATTTTCAAGTGGAAATGGAGCTTTTGTTAAAGGTACTACAATTATTAATGACCAATAAAGTTCTTAATTTTGAAGCAAGCTGCAGAAAGAGAACTATCGATTAGAGACGAGTGTCGAACTGTCAATTTCTTTCCAATCCCAAAATGCACTGCTGAACTCGCCAATCCAGTTTTGAAAACTCGGCTAAAATAGTTGCCAACTACCACTTAGTTGTCAATGACGTCATTGTGTGCGTTCACATATGCTGAAGCTTAATGACCTTTAACCACTTGGCTGGCAATTAAATGCCATGTGCGATCAGGGTATAAGTGTGCAATGCATGGGTCGCATTCTACTTGTAAACTAAAATACTATTATCCCGGATGAAGCTAACGTTAAGGGGTCGCTTTTACTTACTTCACACAACTCTTCCTCGCTTATTGCAGCAGATATGCTTGCAATTTCTGAGCTAGTATCTTTCCTACATGGTATCTAGTTGTTGTAATACCGTCTCTAATAAGTTTCTATTTACCGTATCATAGCATCAGAGTCCTGTTTCAAAGATAATGAAAATAGTTGCTGTTAATTTTGGAAAACTAAAGGTAAACTTGCGATCATTTTATTTTCACGTTATATTTTTATGACGAAAGTTTCAAGGGGTTTAATACGACAGCGTATTTATAAACCAATTTCCGAATTTCAATTGTACAATTTGAATTATGTCTCAAGCAGCTGCCTTATTTGGAACCTCATTTCAATAATAGAGACCCGACCCATAATTCTTGTCAATATCCGAGTATTTACTGAATGAAAAGGGTATTTATTGCGTGGGAAGTGAATGGATTTTTTGTTATGCAATAAATGGAAAAGTTTAATACCTTTCAGGCTTGCCAGTTACCTCGTACATAAAAAAAAAGCTGGCTATCGCATGCAAATGTGACTTTGGAAGAGTCCATTTCTGTTCAAGATTGCGATTCACTGTCTTTTCAATCGCATAATCGGAACTATGGCAACGATGATATGAAAAGCATTGGTGGGAAAAAAAGAAAAAGAAATGAACGCTATGAGTGCACAAATTTCGCCTTATGGCGTCAGATTTATCCGTCGACTGAAACACTTGCTACTCACGTATGTGGCAGAGGTTTTTTTTTGTTATCCTGCTCAGCAAATTCAATGCTCGAATTGGAATGATTCAACATTGGATTCAGTCAGGCAAAGTGAAATATCTCACAAATCTGTTGCGGCAGGCCAGAAGGAAAAGCAATATTCATCCATATGGTTCACTTTTTTTCTGCTTTTTCTGTAGTTCTACTCGTATATATTTTGGCAGCGGGAGTATACAACAATGGTGTGAATATTCGCCGTACACTGAATATTTCTCCAGTCAACACTTGTAATGTTTCTGATATCAATTTCATTTCGTTTTTGTAGTAATCCGCATGAACTTTTCAACAAATTCCCTTACTATGGGCATTCCCTAAATTACAAATGTATACAAAAAGCAAGAATATTTTATATGTAACAATGTCCACAATTACAATTAGGAAAATAATACAATTGGGACAGGTTAAAATAAATGAGTTTATGTAACAGCATATAAACATTGTTAATCAAATTAATCTAAGCTACGATTCACTATTTAAAGGGCGCTATTTTGGTCTGTCAACATTTGTAACTTTAATCTTATTCACAGCATCAAAATCTGACAGCCATCGCAATTATCTGCATTCAATAACTCAACATTATTATTTCATGAATATGTGATTATGACGATGTCACATAACGAAAGTGTTTCATGATCTCGTCTTCCAAACCAGTTTGTGATTAATATTATTCATTTTTACCTAAGCTAACCTAAATATATCATTGTAAAATCTACAGTTAGGTCGTTAGAAGCTTTCAATCAGATTTTGGTCATTTTAATCTGATTTTAAAAGTCATTTTGCAACCACTACATGCATAACAGTTAAAATCCACTATTGTTGTGTTTTATCATCTTATAACATTTAGTTTTTGAAAGTCTTGCTGGCTTTGGGAATGATGAAAATCGAACCTGTCAGACTCTCCTTGTCTTTTTCTCGGTCGGTACACGGTTATTGTAATCCTACTTGAGGTTCTCCATTGTTTATTTCCACTTTATAGGATAGCACTGTAGTCTGTGTAAGCATTCGCAGACCCACTAATCTTCTACAAGTAGCACGATTCATCGACATCTTTTCATTCAGGTACAAAAGCGCATTTCACATCTCCAAGAGGTTTCACAGTAGATAATAAATTTAAGAAACAAAGTTGGTCTATTATAAAACTTTTCAAGAACTTGCTTTGACTTTTTTATACCAACGTTTTTAAGAATCTTGCTTAAATGTAAAATGTCAGGTAGCTGAAGTAAAGCTGCTTTGGATGGAATATTCTTTAATTACAAATTTGCCATTGCAGCATTTCGACTAAGTTAATAACCATTTTGAACAAGTTAAAAATTAGCACGTGTCATGTTAATATAGCGTTTATATGGGAATAGAGAAAACAAAAATGAAACTAGGTAATTCAAAATTAAGGATTATTCTTATCCCATTTATATGTAAACTCATGCAAATAACTTATGGTATGTTTGCCAAAGAAGATTTTTGGGTTGAATTGTGAGGAATAATGATTTCTCTATATCAGTATTGCCTGCTGCTTTATTGAAATATCTTTGTGCAAAATTGAGATGCAAAACTACGGTTTAAGATGTTTGTGATACGAGATATCGTACCATAACAAGCGAATGTATTTAAGGCCATGCAACTTGAATTGAAAACGTTACAAAGCACGTTTCTGTACTTATAACCGCCCAAGATGCAAGAAAACACTATACAGACAAATTTATTCAGAATTGTGTTTCAGATTGCAATGCCCTATTTGTAAGGTGGGCCCTCATTCACCCATAATTAACCCATTTCTGCCCAGTGTTGCGTTTTCGCAACAGCAATTTTCTGGGGAAATGAATTTGAATTGGAAATTTTTTTACTTTTAATGTTGCAATATATATATTTTTTTGTATCATAGGTTCGAAAAATTTTCAAAATATTCCAAAAATTGAGAACCTTGGGCATAAATGGGTTAATGAAATTTCAATTTTTGATTTTTCCGGAAATGCCGGTTTTCGTTGATCCCATTCATAACGGCCATCACTAGGCAATCTGAAATACCGTTCTAAATAACTTTGCTTCTATAGTGTTTTCTTGTATTTTCAGCAGCTATAACAGAAACGTCTTTTGTCGTTTAAAAAAAGTCTTGATATTTCGTTTTATACCAAAAATTCATTAAAAAATCTTTAGTTAAATGCATCTTTAAAAATTCAATATACGTAATTACAATATAAATTGTGCATTATACATATGTATATGGCAAAATCGAAAAATATTTTCAACTCTTGTCTTCATATATGAATGTGCATTTTATTGTATACTGTACGTGTACGAGTATATGGCTACTCCGGGCGAATAATGGTAGCAGTGTATTTCCAGAGGTTGAACTGGATGCAACAAAATTATGTTGCTGCCAAATGCTGTCAATACATACACGTTTAATTTAGTAGTAGCTATTTTGGCAATGTCGTTTATATTGAAAAAAAATTAACACTATATTGAAAGAACTTAATTAAAGCTTCAAGTAGTACGCCGTAATAAGTATTTCCTTGTTATAATAAAATTCGCAAGACTGCAACAGACTATTTAAGTATGCAAATGTCATATGTCAACTTTAACCAAATCTCAGCAGTGTGACGATAATTAGTAATTTTTTGGAAAGTATGAGCTCTCGAAGAGACGCTCACCACTTGAGTGTCATTCTTGAAGACGTTGGAACTGCCTTTGCGTGACTGCGCTTTCAAGCATGATGATGAAGCTACATGGGGAATTTTGTAAAGGTTCAGAGCAAACAGCGCAATTATAATAGCATAATTAAATTGAAAACTAATGAACGACATGTCAAATGTTCATGCATTGCTTTTCTAGTAGGCTGCTGTATGTGGCAGGAATACTTCAATAAGTGTAAAGTTATCTTTGTTTTGGTACATATTTAGTTAGTGATATTCATTGTCAGTGCTTCTATAGGCTTTGCTCAGGCTAATTAAATGTGCTACTAAGATAATCCAAATTACATGCGCGAACTATTAGGGAATAAAGCGGATTATCGAATCTCGAACTACGGTATTTGTAAGTTGTTGTGGCAAAAATAGCGTATGAAGCTTATATTTAAAACTTGAATATTAATTAGCTTATTCCACACAGATAAAGTTCAATGTAAAATTTCGTTACATGGATGCAAATGTTCGCAAATTAAGTTCCGTATCCTAAGTTATAAAAATTAAATCAGGAAATGGATATTATGAGTTGAGATCTATCTCTGAGAACATCAGCAAAGAACGGTAATAGCACTTAGTTGATGACTGAACTGATTGTGAACCATACAAATTAGTTCAGCCTTGAGCTAAAGGAATAGTGAGCGTAGTGAATGCACCATATCCATGAAATATGACATCATAAAAAGCGAAATCTCGATATAAGAAAAGTATGCTTCCAGCAATCGAATTTTACGACATACCAAAGGGTATATAACATTCACAATTACTGTATCTGCTCACTTGTGCTCAAGAACATTAAAAGTTCTATTCTGATGAACGCATTGCAAAGCTTCCAGTGGGGGAAAAAGTCTGGACCTATTGCTCAGGAAAGTAAGTTTCTCTTTCATGAATATTATACCCAACCCTTTCTCATCCGGCTACTTTGGTCGCAGTTACAGTATTTGAGCTATAATTACACAAAGCTTAAGTTGCAGATATGGATAATTATTTATGAACTTGTCCCAATTAAACAAAGTTGCTTTGGACACTACATCTCATCAAGCTATTCCTGGGTCTATGTACTATGTACTGCAGTGAAGTTTATTGCTTGGCCCTAGTTTTTACAGCTGGTTTTTTTATCTGTTAACAAGGTATAAAACCATTACCATGATGGCCGGAGCAACAAGCTTAGCGCAAGGTGATGTGTATACTATAGCTGCGGATAGTCTCAACAAAATAGCTGCCGAAAGTCATCAAAAGCTTAAAGTGTTTCCTTTGTGCAACAGTGCCATTATGCAATTTTTAACGTGGAATTAATACTGCCGGTTTGTTTCAAGAAATGACACTGGGATTTCAGTATCCTCTTTCTTAAATATTATCCCGTAATCCTCTTCCAAGTTATACCCCTAGGGTGTTGCTACTTACTGACTAAAGTAGACATACACTATTCTTTTTAATCCATTATTTGCACGTTTCTATAATGTATTCATTCGTGTGACTACATGGTGCCCTATAGCATGGGAACGAGAATATTCTCTCAAGAAAACATTGAGGGGATACTGAAAGTTTTATAAACGAAATTAGGGAATTATGATTTGAGATTTTGCCGCAAGAATTAAGGCACACGAGAATTTGCAAATCGTCAATTATACAAGCTCATGAATGCTGAGCTACTGCATGGCTTTATGAATTATGATGAATTAATTAGTACTGTAATTTGTACAAGTTTGCATTGCTTAAGTAGATTTCACACGAAAAATCGTAAATGCCTCCGGAAATACTGTATGTTGTATTCCGTGAATTTTTGCGCTCGTCTTCCTGCATGACTGTGTGAATAGTTATTTGAAGAGTAGCTATACAGGGGGAGGTAGAAGTCTTGTTCTCGAGGAAATATATCGAAAACGGTGACATTTATCGTTTTGAATGTTTTGTCGTTAAAGTAATAGAGGGGCAATCCAAAAATCATATCGCACGTGACCTATGACGTCGTCATCAAAGTCATTCAACAAAAAAATAAACCGTTTGAGTTTGCACCGTAGTCACAATTTGAAAGTTGTAGAACATTGTCAAATTATTGGCTGACGAGCGAATTTATTCTGACGTATTAAAGCGCATTTGCGCTCTGGCAGCAACTTCTTTGCCTGACAGCTAGTTTATTTCGCATTTATGCTTGGATAAAATATGCAAAGAATCTGCGTAAGCGGCATTTGCTACTGGGTACATTTGCACCGATTCCTATAGCAATTATTATGAGTGTATATGCCACATTTGTGTATTCTGAAGGTCAAACTTTCTCCACTACTACCGTATATCCCCGATTAAACGCCGAATTCGCATTAACGCCTGGTCTCAAATAAACGCCGGGTCTGAGGCCGCAAAACAAAAATGTACTCATGCCGGGTCAATTTTTAAAACCAACCAATTAAAAGTGTATTCAGCTGAAGGAAGACATAATAAATCGATTGTTTATATTGGCCAAGAAGTTTGATGGATTTTTTTAACTTTCAATTTGGGATTCTGGTCCACCCAACTGTGGTAATAGCTTCTCAAAATTGAATGTTGTTCTTCTCACGTTGCAATGCGAATTTAATTTTCCCAAATTTCTCAATAAACGCCGTCCTCGAATAAACGCCTGCCCTTTAATAAACGCCGGGTTTAAATGTCCTGGGAAATACAGTACTTATTTTATAATAATGCCAGAATAGTTGGCATATTCACATCGTTTAACAAAAAAACAGAGAATGCTGAGTGGAACACCTCGGCGGTAGCTTCTCTACCCCACATCCAAGCCACTCATTGTCAGTAAACCAAAATAAGTCAGCTGGGTGACAGGCAGAGAAACTGCAATCAGTATGGTAATGGTTGCAGTTTCAGCATCAATTCGCTATAAATTCGCCCGTCATGCATAGGTAGGCCTACATAAACTTCGCTCAATTAGACTAATTTGACATTGATCTGTAACTTTCAAATTGGGACTAGGATGCGAACTCGAACGGTTTAAATAATTTGTTGAATGAATTTGAAGACGATGTCATAGGTCACGTGCGATGCGTGTGATTTTTAGATTACACCTCTACTACTTAATATGCAACGGCAGAACATTTGAAACGACAACTGTCACCGTTTAAGAGACATTCCATCGGGAACCAAACCGAGCATTGTTATTTTTTAGATGCCTACATTTTCTTTAAATATGTTCAGCGAATAACAGTTACGATATTATTAATTTAACCTTGGAAAGTCTTTAATCACGGTTTTTGATATATTCCTTGACAAAGCGTCGTAAAGCCCCGAAATTTTGCAAGAAATGCAATCGCATATTGCATTATAAGACGACAACTGAGCTGCAATGCAGATGCCATCTTTTCTAGAAAGTCACCGCAGGTTGTCAACTTCCGTAAAGAAGTTATTGCTTTCTGCGCAGTTCAGTTACACATTGTGTTTAAACTTTTCATAGTATAAGCTTATAACTTAATCATGTGCTAAGGTTCACATATCAGTGAGCATATGTCCGTGTAATAAAAATCATTAATTATAAAATCTCGGAAATAGCTTGTTCAATATAAGGAACCAACAAGTTAACCTATGAAAACGGTTAATCGCTTATTATGTATATCAAACATAGTTAACTAGTCCCGAAGTTAGATATGGGGCAGCTGTGTACTTAAATTTTGAATTACTTAGTATTAAATTAATTTGTTTTAATGAATTTTCTCGAGAATCAAAATTATTTTGGTTGCAAACACTATTTTTGAACTCTTGCCTCTTACTTATTTATAAATTATGCTTATAGGCGGAAATTCTGTTTTTATTTTGTGGGGCTGCGATTCTGATTTGTGGTACATCGTCACAGGAGGGCACCACATGCTTGGTTTAACAATACGTCAATATTGAATCGGTAAATTGCTTGGCAAGAAGCATTTGCGCAATTTTCTAGCAAAAGATTGAGGAGCAGCAGATATCCAATTTGCTGTAGATTAACAAATGTGTTGTAATTTCAGAAATGTTTTCTGCTCAAATACATTTTTTATACTGCGACCTTCGTTTTTAGTCTTGAAATAACATAAGTTATGCCAACTGAACCAGCTGCAACAGAGGGAATGTTTTTTTTCAATCCATATTTAATTCCATATTTGCTTCTCTTTTACATTTTTGTATTACTCCATATACATTTGGTTATCACAACTTGGCAGAAAAAAATCCCCAGCTGAATCACTCACTGAAGTGTTGCTAATTAAACAAATACGTTACATAGTTGCCTCGCTTTGTAGATTTTGTAGATATTTTGCAAATAATTTGATGCACTCTTAATATCGACGATAGAGCGCCATTTTTACAGATGCGGACACGGAAGAAACTAATTTTAACTTTGTGCCTATAAGTGGTTGTATAATAAGATTGCGATTTACGAATCTGCAGTTTGTACTTTCGTGGCTGATGTAAAGATATTTGACTTGATTCGTGGATAGTGTATACAGTGAGGAGGTGGTGTACTGGCGATTTTACCTTGTTGTGCGCAGGCGCAGTTCTTTAAATGATTATCAAACCGGGAGAAGCCAATGCACAGGGGCCGCTTTGTGATTCTTCGTTCTTTTCTTCATCCCTTCACAGCATAATTTCACGTGCCATTTCATCAGGTGTTCGAATGTAATTCGGTACAAAAATGGGCAGATACCATCACTGATATTGGTGTTGCGTAGAAGCAAAATACGGCTTTCCAACGTAATGGAGCCAAATTGGACAGCGGGTTCAATGCGCCATCTGGTGGCTTATTGGCAATTTTGAATTGAGCTGTGGTTCTGGTAAACAATAACACAAAATATTTCATTCCGACCTATTATTGAACTTCTACAAGATTTATTTCTTAGTCGAAATTTTAAAAATATTCACGCAAATAATGCGTTGTCTATGTCCAAAACTCGCGATGAATAATGTTGCTTATACTTCAAACTGGTAAATGTTTCATGCACAACATTATTAAAGAATCAAACATTGTCAAAATTGACTTGGTAGGACTTGCTGAGATATTTTAAATTTGTTTGAAATATAAAAAAATTCAACTTATGAAATCCGTCGTAATCAAGATTCTCGAGACAGTTAACATTGCTCAAAACGGCAGAAATAGTTTCAGAAATTAAGATTTTAGGATATGTAACATCATGGGTGCGCAGCCATGTAACATTTTTCATGCACAGCTCTGCGTTTTCGTCTCAAGATTCCAAGAATCGATCCAGGGCAAAAAAAAAACAAATTTATTGTAGTCCAGCTAGGACATAAAAGCCCTAGTCATTGCAATCCAAATAATGAAAGCCCAAGGGAAATCAAGGTAATGAAAAGCAAATTCACGAAAATCCAAGTCAGGGAAATGCAAGTAAAATAAAGCAAAGCCATGTAAATCCAGGTCAGGAAAATTGGTCATGGAAATCAAGGTCTGGAGGATAAAAGTCGCAGAAATCCAGGTCATATACACAAAATTCATTAAAATCCATGTTAGGTTTAAAAATTTGCGTCATTTAAATCCAGATCATAAAATTATAAATCATGGAAATCTTGGACAGTAATACCCAAATAATTAAAATCCAGATCAGGGAAACTCAGATTATGGGCATGAAAGTTAAAAATTCCAATTCTTAGAAATCCAGGTCCAGAAATTACATGTAATAAAAATGCAGGTCTGAAAAGCCATAAAATGCAAATGCAGACCGGTATGTTTCGTAGGGTAGTGTAGGTTGGGTTTTCTTTTCTTATAGCAAGGACACTATATGCCTATTGCGTAAGACTACCTGTGATTCTGGGTCAGTGTTAACAGATCATTGCGAAATTCCCGCCAAACGGTTATACCTTAACAGGTAAATTTGGCGGAATTTCGCAATGATCTGGTAACACTGTTCTGGGTCCACCACCGGGTGTTGCATTTCCGATACTGTCAAGATACCAGTTTGTCACATTGTGGATATCGTATCCACCGTATTGCATGCTGAAACAGAGTTTTTGTCTTAGCAAGTTACAAAATAAACAGTCATGCTGTAGGGCTAATTGCAAATGTTAACAACCAATCCTGTGGTGGAGTACCCTCCTCCATTGTTAAAGGATGTATGTACCTAATCCTGCATGGTTAGTATATTGTGTCCTTGGTTAGAACATCATTGTTTATGATAAGGTAGATTTAAAGGTTATCCACCTGTACAGCTACTCTCCCTGCAGCCGCAGCCTTCTTTGCCTATATCATTGTCTTCGACAATATCCATTTTCCTCTTCCCCATCTGTACCAACAAGTAACAAAATTACTTAAAATTTACAGAATGCCAAATAATTCCAAAAAGTATCGAATTTCCCGATGAAAATGTCCGTGCATTCGTCCCTTGCTTATGGCGTGGTTACTTTCCCTGCAGTGCAATTGCCACTGTTGTTCCTGTCAGTCATCTTCCCTACAATCCACGTCTCACGTAAAATTCCCAAAACCAGTAAATTCGCAGCTGCTTCACCTCTGTTCCGTTTCACTAATTTGAATGTCCTCTTTAACGTACTAATTTGAACTTTTACTCCAGCTATTGTATTTAAAAAGTTAGGTTTTGGATAAACTTGAAGGCAGTTGCAGAGGTCAAATATTTTGACACCATTGGATAGAGCACCCCTGACTTACTGTAAATGACTATTCAGATTTTTAATATATGTAAAAATGCAAAAGTTTTTCGGGGTGCAACTGGACTTTAGTATTAGACAAAATCAAGAGAAAAATATTGTACATTTAATTACACAAACACAACGTTCTTACACACGGCAATATATTTGGAAAACCGCGATAGAGTGAAGCCGCGAAAGTCGAGGCGCGAATTTGCGAGTGGCGGCTGTATTTCCCAAAATTCTTTGTTTATTTTTAAAATCTTAATCGCGATAGCTGTCATGAATCTCAAGTAAATCGATTTTTATTGATTAAAACTTTATCGGGCACATTTTGCAATGCGCTGCAATCATAATAATTATGAAGAATACTGTTTTTAGTCCCGCGGCTAAAGCTAGTTGTACGTATTAAATCTTTCAAATCTTTTAAAATTGGCGGCAGTGGTTTGCGCCAAACCCGGTGGTTGAGAAACGTCTCCCATGCACGCGAGTCCACTCATTGGCTCCTTTACTCCTCGCTTTATCCAGCGACATCTTGCGGCGTGTGTCTGAATTTCTCGGAGTTTAATTGACGGGTGATCTGCTCTCAGCTGCCAATTTCAAAAAGTTTCTGTGGTCGTTTGTGAATTTTTACATAAATTCGCTGAAACCGCGATTCTTTAGAATGCGGCCCTCACTTCATTTTGAACAGGGTTTTCCCTGTATATTTATATTACTTGCCATGTTTCATTTTCAAATACGTAAGTACCTATAGGTATATATAGGCGTAATTTGCATGCATGAACGGCAATTTTAAATCTGTTGTTCAAACTTAAGTTCATATTAAATCATGGTTATCAGTATAATTTATTGATTTCACATACACAAATGTGTATGCAAAATATTTGTTAGTATACCGTAATAAATTTTTCAGCAGTATATTGCATGGTATATTTGTTATAATTGTAGTTGATGGTCAAGTTGTAATTCCTGAAGAGAGAGGACCGTCATTCGCAATTCAACCACCAGGAGAAGTTACTTTTGCCAACACAAAAGGATCCCGTATTGGATGTTCTGCTGTAGGTACACCGAAGCCCTTTGTCCAATGGGTCCTTGCTGATGGAAGCCCTGCTGTACCAGTCCAAGGTCTCAGAGAATTAGACACCAACAATGGCGATCTTATACTGAATCCTTTCTCAGCTGAGCAGTACAGACTTGATGTTCATGCTGTGGCTTACAAATGTGTGGCAAACAATTCTTTTGGCACAATCGTAAGCAATGATGTACAAGTCCGTGGAGGTCTGCTGGATTGCATTTATGTATTTCATGGTCAAACATGCAAGATTACTCCTTTATAAATGATTGGTTTTATAATTACAGTCGTTTTGCAAACGTATGATGCGCAAGTGTATGACAGCTTTGCGAGTGAGGGGAACACGGCAGTCTTCAAATGTCAAATTCCTACTGTCATGAGAAACTTCATCACTGTCTCTGCCTGGATAAAAAATGATAACCTCCTCATCCAGACAAGCGGCACAGATTGTATGCTTATTTTATGTTTTATAATGTCATTATTCTCCAAATTCGTTCATATATTCTTGGTTATATTAGCTGCATCGGGCAAATATACAATAGCACCATCTGGCGAGTTGTACATAAATGAAGTTTCATTGTCGGAAAGTGGTTCTCGGTACAAGTGCAAAACAACTCACAAGCTTACTAATGACTCCATCGTTAGCAAAAATGGAGGACGACTGTTCGTTACAGGTTTCCGTATACTCTCAAATTAATTTTTAAGATAGTTGCTTATGATCGTCATTTACTTGCAGCACCACACGGCAACATTGCAACGAAAATTGTGGACTTGATACCAAATGTTGAGGCAACATTAGGACATTTAGCAGTCATTTCATGTATTGCTCAAGGCATCCCAGTTCCAAATATTGTGTAAAATTTTTTTAGCCTATATATATTTTTTTTAATTTAACATGCAACTTCGTTCACATCAAGTTTCATGATATTGTAATTCAGATGGTTTCGTAAAGATGCAAGTGGAAAGATAACTTTGATGAGAAAGGCTGAACGTTTTGGATTTACGAAAAATACATTAGAAATTGAAAACGTAGAAAAAGTTGATGAAGGAGAATACATATGTGAAGCATCCAGTGCAACTGGAAAAGATCAAGCTGAAATTTTTCTCCATGTCAATGGTAATCCTAAATTTATTGCATTGCATTGATGTGTTTTAATTAGAATTTTTGTGATATGGGTTAGAACCATTGCGAGCAAGCATCAATCCTTCTATTCAAGTTGTAAAAGCCAAGGAAGAGATCACATTTCTTTGCAAGGTTACAGGTGGATCAAAGACCAAACTTTCATGGCTTCATAATGGGAAAGTGATAACTGGTGAAACTGGGTCATCTTTGCACATCGAAAGTGTAGAATCTAAGGATCGCGGCATGTTTCAATGCTTGGTTGAAGATAATCTTCAGAAAGCTCAAGCAGCAGTGGAACTTCACTTGTCGGGTTAATGAAAATTAGAATGTGTACAGACGTATAATACAGTGGTGTTAAGTGTATTTTTAATGTAGGATTTTGTATGCAGATATTGTTCCACAACTGTTATCGACGTTTGATGAAACACCTGCGCAACCTGGTGATACAATAGCTTTGGAGTGTTCAGCATCTGGAATGCCACGTCCAGAAATATTTTGGGATGTTGATGGGATAAACATTGAAGAGAATTCCCGGGTACACATTTCAAAAGATGTTGAAGATTCAAGTAAAGTTCTAAGCAATATTAGAATAAGAAATGCAAGGACTGAAGATGGTGGCTTATACTCGTGTACAGCTAAAAACCAAGGAGGTTTAAGCCAACATTCAGCTCGTGTCAACGTATTTGGTATCGGGACAACTTTCATGGTGTGCAATTATTTATCGAGTT
>WWPM01022045.1:0-19942 GCA_023279145.1 Glomeris maerens
ATACACACAACCCTATAACTTGTCAACATGAAAAAGTACAAATGATCTGCTTGTAATTTATGGTATGCAATGTTTTTAGTCCAAGAGCATGTCACATACAACACTTAATGAGGGGTGGATAGTCAATGCTACAACGACCATGGAAAATCTGAAGCACCGAATCTGTGATGCTGTCACAAGCATCCAGCCCAGCACGATTGACAGTGTGTACAGGGCTATTGGATCTCGTGCCCAATTGTGTCTGGCAGCTGAGGGGCGCCATTTCGAGCATTTCATTGCATAGGCGACCCCATTTTTAATTTGTTGAATTGTTTCATAATACCTGTCTACATTTGATTTCCTGACATAAAATGACATGTGTCAATAAATTTCCATAAATTAAATGCAGTCAATTTGTACTTTTTCATGTTGACAAGTTGTAGGGTTGTTTGTATCTGTAATTTTCCCTACAATACATGTCTCATGTGAAATTTCCGTCGTTGTTCCTGTCAGTCGCCACCCCTGCAATACACGCTTCGAGTGAAACACCCAAAACGGTTAAATTTGCTGCCGCTTCTCATCTGCTCCTTTTCGTTTGAAAGTTGCTGTGTTGTACTAATGTCAATGTCCTCTTCAACGTTCTAATTTGAACTTTTGTTCCAGCTATAGTATTTAAAAAGTTAGGTTTCGGATGACCTTGAAGGAATTTGTAAATGTCAAATATTTTGGCACCACTGGATAGAGCACCCCTGATTTACTGTCACTGCATAGTCAATTTTTTTTATTTGCGGAAATGTGGAAGTTTTTGGGGGTGCAAAGGACTTAAAACTCGCGCTGTATAATGGCTCAGTTAATTGCTATTGAAAGGTTAAAATGAATTAGATTAAATACGAGTGTATCATCGCAAAAGGAAAGTGTTATGACTGAAATCCGTTTTTGTTTAAGTGAATTGATAACGGTGTGATTTGCAAATGCGTGGTTGATTAATTTACCAGAAGTAGGTATATCTATAAATTGGGGAACTGAAAGGAGAAATCAGGAATTTCATTGGTTTATGCAACGAATTTTTTAAAGTTTGTCCAAATTATTTATTTGTCATTTGTTATTTTAATTAATTTGTTAACTTATTAATTTAATGTAAATTTTGTAATTGAATTGAAATTCGTTAATTTACAAATGTAATTGAAATTTATTGAATTGATTTGTTCGATTTGTTTGTTTAATATGTTTGTATTTTTAATTTCTCTTTTGTGCAAAATTCTATTTTGTAATTAAATTGAAACTTTCATAGTATACATACACTTATATAATATTGTTTTAATGACAGAAATGCAAATACATTTTTAATTGTATTCCTTTATAAAAATAAACGTTGTTTACAAATGCAAATCAATCTTAATAGTAAGTATATATTAACCCGTTCATTACCACGAAGTAAATAATAGGAAAAATTTCCAACCAATGTTATATTTTATTTGTTTAGGACTTTGTAAATTTTATGGCAAAGTTAAAAAAAAACAAATGCAACCATTTCTCACACTTTAGTGAGAGTAGACACATGGCAGAAATGAAAATTCTGTAGGGATGTGAGCAGTAATGTAGTAAATGGGTTAATTACATTTATGAAATTCCTAGCTATTGAAAGACAACCTATAAAATTAGCACATAAGAAGCCGAAAAAAATCAAATGATTCATGAGAATCGTTTAGGTAAATTCTAATCAAAGAAACTTTTGCAATATAAAATAAAATGGCATCAGTGAAGGAAAAAATAAGGCAATTTACAAATTATTTGCGCAGACATGCTATATACAAACATTATAACTACAACTTATGTTTTTCGGTGAAATAGAAGATTATCTCAACGATCATCACATATCTTGTTGGAAAGTCAATTTTCAAAGCCGGAGAAAAATCTATTTTCTGTGTAACATTATAATTCCAGTGTTCGATCGCAATGTTTTAAGAGCGCCAGAAAACCTGGTTTAGTTAGAACTTTTTTTCTAATTGCTGGATTCATTTTTTAGCTTGTGTTTTTATTGTTTGTTTGTTGCTCAGATCAAAAATACAGTTATATTTTATTTTTCATAACTTTTCCCTTGTATAACTCGAATGTTTTGAAAATAAGTCTAAATTTATTTCTCGAATATTCAGAATGAAATTCAAATTAACTTGGTTTTTATTTGAAAAGAAATGAAAAAAAAAATAACGAAATATACTATTACATTTATATCAGGTAAATTCACAGTGCACTTTATTCAACCAAACTTTTATGGCAGCTATATTACATCCAAAGAGTTAACAGGTTGATTAATAAATAATTTACAGAAAACATAGCAAAGAGCCTTCTAATGTCCTAACAGATTAATCATAGGCCGGTTGTTGACGAAGTGAATGACAATTTACAAATTACTAAGACTATGTAGTTGTTGAAGATGGTATAAAGCCATAATGTTGCATGGTTCTCTTTTATTGTATATGTTGTAATATCGATAATCTGTTGTAATATCGTTATATCGATCCTTGGTCCGCCATGTTGGGCGTTGTCTTCAAGATGTTGGGCGTATTCGGCAATTCATACTGGCTGTCTGGGTCGCCAGAACGTGTGACTTCATATGTGACGTCATGTCTGGGCCATGTCTGGCGCCAATGTATCCAGTTTGCCGACCACAAATATCTGTTACGGCTGGAATATTCAAAATGGCGGATTCCGTGTCATGCAGTTGTGATGGCATGTTGTCACAAACAACTTTATCCTTTCTTTAATTCTAGTTTTTAAATATAACTACATAGTTAAATGGATCAAATTTGACTACTACATTTGGTTGAACACTTTTTATGTACCTTTATTTAATTTGTGCATCTCTAATTAGGTCAAATGGCACGAAAATCGCGTCCCGTTATATTCGACCGAACATTCCATGGAGGCCGCCATCTTTTTTAGCTGAGGAGCCAGGAAAGAAAGTTCGTCTGGCACGGCTGTCAGCGAAAATGACGTCACTCCTCAGAAATTTGATTTGCCGAACGAAAAACCTGTTCTGATTACTGAGGCCCAAATGGATTGCCGAACAACTTTTCTGGTCAAAGCTCAAGATTCCTGGCGACAGTATGAATTGCCGAATACGCCCAATAAATCAGCGTTCGCACTATGGGGGCATTGTCAAGTTTGTTTGTTCAATCCATATCACTTTCAACACTAGTTTTAATTGCGGAAAAATAATTCACATAATTGCCAAAAATATAACAGACAATGGAGTTAGTTTTAGCAATGACCGAGTATCAATTGCCTTTTTTATAAGGATAGAACAAGAAGTGTCCTGCCTCTAATATAAACAAACATAGTCCAGACAGAAATCGAATTTGACAAGTACATACATTGAAACGTCTTAAATTAGAAGGAAGCATTTCTTAATCTACCAAAAAATATCATGATTACATTTATTGACAGGAAAGATGTAGTACAATTAATTTAAGTGTTGTACAATGCAGTAGGTACATCCACACATTTGACTGCCTAGATTCTGTCTGTGCTACATATGCAGTCATTGTTTGCAGGGTGTCCCGGCTAAAATGGAGTCGGCATTTATGCTAAAAAATCCCGAAGAATTTGAACGAATTAACTGTTAAACTGAAGCTAATATTCATTTGCTCGTTCAACATCTAACATTAATGCCAACTCCCTTTTGCTGGGACACCAAGCAAACTACGTTGCACAGACAAAATCCATGCAATTGAAAATTACTGTTTCTGAGTTATTAAAGTTTGACAAAAATAAGACGTTTGTTAACATGGGCGGACTTTCTAGCTCAATTGCAGTTCCCTTTCCATTCTGGTACATAAAGCGCATCTTTCAATTGTGGTGTGTCTCATATACAACAATGGAGAATCAATAAATTGACTCTGCCAATTTAATATTTAGAAGCAATAATCACAATAGAATAATAATAACAATGGTATAACAACAAGTTATTAGTGTAAATATTATAGTCACTCTTCAGTCACTATCCTGGTGGTTTTGTCTGGTTGAAAGAGATCTGGATTTGGCTTCGGTGTGTTGGCTTCGCATAGCAGTTGGAGGTTACATGCACTAACTCAGTAGATTGTAGGCAATCGATTTGTTTGATGAATCGAACTTGTAACTTGATTGTTGAGTGCCTCGAAGTGATATAAAGCACCATCATGTCCAGCATGGCAGTGTCAAGTAAGGACAAATACTGCCTACTTTATAGATGATGGTAAAGATGCATGTCCACTATATTCTCTGGACCAACCTTCCTCCTACTGGTCAACCGGCAACTGCCTTCTTCTCTTGGTTTTCCTATATTTATATTCTTACTTCAAATTGCACAATCTGCTTCTTAGAACACATTTTCTCAATACCAAGATAAATTTACAAATAATTGACATAATTACGACACAAACCAGTTTTAGCTTAGCTTCGAGCCGCTACAATGACATGCGAATGACCTACGATTTCACAGTCACATGACCAATATCAATTATCAATTAGTAATCCAAAATACAATTAATTTAGGGTCGCCACACAATACTACCTTTCCTCCACCGCAGTCGGGAGATAAAGCTAGTGGTATGTCACCTATACCTTCAGACTTTATAATGCGGCCGTCGGCCAACTTGACATGTGATGAATGCGATCGCATGTTTTCGAACTTACACCTGTCACTTGACATGCGGTCCGTGGCGCCACTATCAATGATCCACATGTCAGAGCTGTGAGTATCCCCATTGATTACCATCATCGCCAAGCTATGCTCATCTCCGGCCGTAATCCATGTACTCGCGCTTCTTTCACTCCTTGCTGGTGACATTCGCCTAGTACTGTCAGTCTGACTTACTTTCTCATGGTACATGTGGTCCCCATACTTCGGACTTTTTTTTCAATATGGCCGGTTTTCTGACATCGATAACATCTCACATTTGATTCGTATCTTGGTCCATATGGCCACAATTTCTGCTTGTTATCATGTGGTACCGGTCCTTCGCCTTGAGGTAATTTTCATTTGTCAGGCGCCCTGACGTTTGTAACGAATATGATCCGCACCCCGTCCGCCCCTCACTCTAATGAGGGGGGTAATGTGTCACGTAATGTGAGACATGCAAATTGCAGCAGTCCCTCGCTCTAAGGAGGAGGTGACAATGGGTTCGCAGAATGCGACGAGCGCGGTGATGACGTCACCGCGGTGATGCCCTGCCTCAAAATCAGTCCACCGGGACAAAGTTCGAAGAAGTGATGTTTTGTCCCATCTGTGACGTGTTTGACGTCACAGATGGAACAAGATGGAACGTTCAATCAGGGAGTTGATTGCCAGCCAGCGTGGAGAGCGGAGGTGAAGTCACTTTACTCCGCAAGTCCGAGGGGAACCCGAGCGCGCGTCAACTCTACCCATGAGCATTAACATCATGCAAAAGTAACAGGGGTGTGAAGCGATTGCGAGGAACACAGCAGTGGGTAATATTTTCAGTAATAAAGCCTATTACGAGTGTTGTGAGTTAGGTGTGATTCCGTCGATCGAGCGTTCCAGAACTCCCATTGAGGTAGATCAAGTTAACGGTTTATGCGGTGAACCAAGTATATCGAGGGCCAAGAACCCACCGATTGAGGTAAGATTCCGTCACAATTGGGGGCCCGTCCAGGATCCAACAGATTTTTCAGCTTTTCGGGAAAAGTTGAGAAGGGCCAGTTGGATCGAACATCCGCAGGGAAACTTCCACTAAGAGCCTAACGTTCTATCCGTTAACGGTGTGGTTAGCGCTTGGAAATACCTGGACAGCAACTCTTGTAGAGCCGAAAGCTTGTAGCAAGTGGTTGTATGGGCTACAGGGTGAACCTTAAGTCAAGTGTATACTTTCGAGTTTTGCTTTGTAGAATTCCGGAATTCGTGGAACGTAAACAAAAATGCCCAGAGGAAGGCCAAGAAGTAGAAGGCAGGAAAACATTCTGGAACGAGCCACGGGGTCCGCTGATGACTCTGCACGGGCTGAGGTTCCAGAAATAGCAATGGAACCTCCAGAACAACCAGGAATGCGCCGATCGAGTAGGAGAACTGCTTTGGAGGCCGGGGAGGTGGAGATTTCATCAATTCACTCCTTCACGACAGCGAGGCGACCAGGTAGGACACCTTCTCTTAATACAATGCGATCTCAAGCATCTGCTAGTGTTCGAACGAGTGCGCGGGCTTCGGAAGCCAAGCGCACGTATAATTTCAAGAGGTGAGGCCCGTGGTTGTCGCAAATGAGACCGAAGCACCAGTAGAGGAAGACCTGTCACCGGTAATTTCCGGAGGTCCAGGTTCCTTACAGAATGGTTCAAGGATGAGACAGTTTGTGCCAAGTGCTAGTAGTTCGGTGATCTCGATGATACCGAATGTGTCGAGTATGGACCGTGGGGCCGATGAACGGTTTGTGCGACCGGTTGCGCCAGCAGAGAAGTTTTGATATCTATAACTTTTTTTCGAGACCTGGCCACCGAACAACAGGTCATCCGCGAGCTAATGGCCCGTGGTTTATATCCTCGGGATAGGAGCGATCCTAACCGTGGGTCCGGAGCAACATCGAGGGCGGGATCTCGCGTAAGCATTGATAGCCGTCGCTCGGTGAGCGAAGGACGCGCGGAGCCGAGTCGCGAACCACGGGCAGCGTCGCGTTCAGTCTCAAGGCCACCGACCGAGACCAGTTCAGCCTCAAAGCTGCTGACTAGAGATGCATCATCGGAGATATCGGAGGCGTCAGCTATCCGATTTGTGTGACGTTACAGCGCAGCTTCGGTGATGTCACCCGAAATAGGATTCGCGCCGGAAGGGAGTACAGATAAGGTGCGTATAACTCCCGATATGGTGTTGCCGAAATTTGATGGTGGTAGAGGGACGTTCGCTGCTGATTTCTTGAATGATCTCAAGGAATACGGTATGACTGCAGGTTATACCGAGCGTGAGTTTGTTATGCGAGTGGTCCCGAGGAGTTTGATTGGTTTGGCGAAAGTATGGTGGGATTTCCATGGTGGTTTTAAAACATGGAATACATTAGAAAAGATTTTCATGGATTTTTATATTCCGCCTGATTTTTATAGCCGTTTGCATCGTGATTTGGACTTACGACGGCAAGACGTGGACGAGCCGTTGGCAGCTTTTGTGCTAGCGGTCTTAAATTTCTATAAGTGGATCTGTAAGGACGAAGCAGATCAACAGAAGGTTGATAGGGTGTTGAAATTAATTCACCCGAAGTATGTACCACTTTTGGGAAACCAGAAGTTTAGAAATTTGAACGAGTTATTGGCTGCAGCACCAGCCATGGAAGAGAAAAGGAGGACGATGCAGGACTATGACAGACCTCCACCGAGCCATGAGCTGGTACTTCAGGTTTGTGGTTGGGGTTCGGCTAATCTCAGAAAGGATAAGTTTAGGTCAGTCCTGGACCAACAATTTGTCTCAGTGCGAGCTGCAGCCCAGCCAGCTGCAACACAAAATTTAGGTGCGGTGCCCAAGAAACAAAAATGGGCACCGAAGTCGTCAAACCAGACAAGGACCACAGTCCAGCAGGTGGTGCCAACGGGTGCGAATGCAGAGCCGTTGGGGACAGATGGGCAAAAGCAGGGGCAGGTGGGTGATGCCAAAATGTAGATGGTGTACCCAAGAGAAATGGCGGACCCGGACCGGTCCAATGACCGGTTGGTTCGGCGGGCACGGGAGGAGAGGCGCATAACCGACTCTTTTTCCCCGCTGCTCACGGAGTTAACGGTGGAGGGGCTGGTACCCCGGTCACCAGGTGTTTTATGGCCCGTGGTGAGGGAAGTAAAGGGGGCCGTAATCGCGGCCATGAGGTTGTCCCTGGGCGGTCGTGCTCTACGACCAGAGTGCGCCACGGAGGTTGCGCAGAGAATTTCTCCGGGCGTTGGAAGACTCCACGATGGAGGAGCGCGCACCTCTCCGAATCAGGGAGAATGATGATGCGTCGGGAGCACAGAGAGGAGATCTGAACAGCGACGATGACGTCATCATCGTCGCAGCCACCCATTCCTCTGCGGGGAAATGGGTGGCTGCGGGGCAAAACTCCTTTTCCTGGTTGTATCCCCACCCAACCGGGTTATCTTCAAAATTTTTGTAAGTAAGTAATTTAGTAAAAATTTTAATTGGCCTGGGAAACTTATTCTCTGGATTTTGGTTTAATTCTGTTTGGTGTGAATGTGTAGGACTAGTTTGTTGGGGTTTAATTTAATAGTATGAATGAGTAATTGTCCTTTTATTAACGGGGGGATGGGGGTTATGTTCATTTTTTTTTGTTTTTGTGTTTTAGTTTGGATAGATTTCAGTAGCCTGGAATGGATCGGATAGATGATGTCTTGATGACATAGGGCTGGGTCAACTAGAGCTAGAAATAGGATGCTGAGCGTGTGTGAGCTGGCCGTTCTCCATCTCCGTGGACTACGCTAGACGGGTCACGGGATGTGCTGGGTCCAGCTGTCACTTTACGGCTTCTGAATGTTCCAGTACCCACCTGAGATCTATGATAGTGAAGTTGGAGGTTATTGTTTTCTGTTTAATGTTGTTGTTGGTTTTGAGATTTCTGTTAAGTGAGTCTGGGAGACAGGGTTTTGGAGACCCAAGGCGACTGGTCAATGGAGCGGGGGAAGGAGATGCCGAGCGCGAGAAGGCTGGCCGTTCTCCATCATCGTGGACTTCGCTTGACGGGTCACGGGATGTGCTGGGTCCAGCTGGAACGTTTGCGGGTCTCTACTGCTACAGTACCTCACCTAAGTCTACAGACAGTAAGGCCTGAAGGGATTTGTTTTACATTTAGTTCTCTTTACCAGAGACAGATGTTCGAGTTTACCCAATGTTACGGGTATTATTTGCGTTAACCCTTCGTTTTGGGTGGTGTTTATTGCGTTGACCTCCGCTGAGGTTCATTGTTTGCTCCGAAGGTTAAATCTGTGATTGGCCATGTTTGCCGCAGTGAAGTATCTGACGTTTCTCGGACGAGCCGAAACTACCGTAGTTAACTTTGCGTTGCGAGAGTTGTGCAGGGATGGATTCTGGACATGCGCTTGGGAAGGTATTCCCAACATTTTTAAGGGGTGGGGGAATGTAACGGATATGATCCGTACCCCTCCGCCCCTCGCTCTAAAGAGGAGGGGCCGTACAAATTGCAGCGCGTCCCTCGCTCTAATGAGGAGGTGACAATGGTGTTCGCAAAAAATTGCCGAAGCAACGACAGCGGCGATAATTTCATAAAAACAGCCTTTCTTCAAACGCAGATATCTCCTCACCTAATAGGTTTATCAATAAAGTTATAAGAAACTTTTTTAAAGGCCAGGTGTTTTTCAAATTTTCCAATGTTTGACTGTAAACATCTATGGGGCTTCAAACAAATTGGAAGATTATACGAGTGCCAGGATATCTATCGGTATGAGTGCCTATGCTGACACAATTGTAATTTTAAAATAGGTTTTCAAACCGGAAATACACTAGCCCAAACTTCAAAAACGTTACGCTTTACTTAGTTCTCTTCCTGGCCTTTAAAAAACGTTCTTATAACTTTTTTGATACACCTATTAGGTGAGGAGATATCTGCGTTTGCAGAAAGGCTGTTTTTGAGAAATTATCGCCGCCGTCGTTGCTTCGGCAATTTTTTGAGCCCGATATAAAGCTCCAAAAAATCTACAACTTTGCATAAGTTTAAGTTAATGTGTATACTAACAACCTGTAAAATTTCAGAATTTTTCAAAAACATGGTGCATACCTCATTTGCTGATTTCACGTGGAATGAACCATATGTAGTAGTTTAATTGATTTATTAATTTGTTAATTACCAGTGCATTTACTGGGGAATGAAGACCTAAAGACAGTCCAGTGTTTGAATCCCTAGAAGCAATTGGTCAACTTTCATCTGCAATCGGGTATTTTATTTATTTGTACATATAACACACATAATTCATATGAATATTCAGTAATTTGTGTACTATACTTCATTTTCAAGATAGCCAGAGCATTTTGCGAGGAAGCTGGTCATACTTACACCCAACAATTTGCAGAAGTTTGCATTGCTTTCTACATGAAGTACAACCCTTCTTATCTCATAATCTTAGGCAGATCATTCTCATGAACTATTAGATAGTAGTGGCTAGCTGCTATTAATTAAAGTTAAGCAGACATCTTGCTCTGAAAGTTGAACTGTGAAAAACGTCTTACTGTTTATTACAGGTTATTGCCTAAAAAGGGATAAGATATAAAGCTTTCTGCTATGTATATACAATAGAGATTTCAATATTTGCTGATGTTTTTAAGCAGGTTCAGTGAATTCTGTAAGATCTCGCGTCTTCCGTCGCGACTCCGTCGGGAACCGCGTCTAAACTGTTATTAAAGTAATCTCTGTTCGTACTTTTCAAAACATTCAAAAATTTACAGGCAGTTTAGGGGAATCGTAATTTAGTTTTTACCAGTGGCAACTTCCAAAACAATTATTTCCTCAAATTTCCCATACGAAGACCAATATTATTATTCAGTTATTTCAAAATCAGATTGTGGGCATAAAGAGTATCTATTTTCCCCTGAACTCGTGACTTCTCTACTGCTTCTTGCTAACTAACTCAATGATTCTCCTCCTTAGCTGGGACACCTCCAAGTTTTTACAACAAACTACATATATACATTGCTATAACAATTTAGTGATTTCTGGTTAATTGGGTTACACTTTTACTGACTTATTCTAGATAAATGAAACGCCCTTTCCAAATATATTTTGACCCAGTTAAGCGGATTCCACAGTACATAAAAATCTAAATTGGATAAACAACGCAGCAAGGATCGGCTTCTCTGCTAACCTTACAACATATTTCAGTGGTTAGACAGTTGTCCCCTCCGGCGGCAAGTACACATGTTCCGGGCTGGTGGTCTGGTGCACACTTCAAGCTCAGGGTGGCAGATGGACATTTTTGTCCAGCTATGAAGAATTATACATAATTCAGACAAATATCACCACTTAAATGTCAATGTTTGCTTCCTACTAGGAAAATGCAGTAAAGCCTCACTATTAAGACCAATGCACTTTGGTGCCACACAAATTGACAAGCAATATCGCAGCAATATGGGTCTAACCAAGGTTAAACCATGTTGTCCGTGTTAAGTTAGTCACCAGCTAATCAAAGTGTTGGTGGTTTTCTGTCCAGCTAGCAAGACTTACTTTGTGCATTAGGGAGAACTTTGAGACGGTGAGGCCAAATGAGAAACGGTCTTAGTAGTAGTTCATTTGCAGTTTGGAAATGTGAAGACAGTGCATTCAGCATTTTACACAGTAAATCATGTCGTACCTGGTGTTGGAGGTGGAGTTAGTAAGTAACATCCCAATTTATATGTTCCAGGTTGATTTTCATCCTCGTAAATGCAACAAATTTCGTCTTCATAGCAATCGTTTTGCTCTGTGCATTTACAGCCACTATAATCTGAAAAACATATATCCGAGTTGGTGTTCTTTGTGTACTGTGTGCAGAATGGAAGACCTGAAGAACGGAAAAGAAATTGTCATTATTTTCTCCATTTCACTATCCTTAATTTTATGACTGCCTTATTTCATCCACAGATAAATAATGAACCTCTCACACTTAAATTACTCTTCATATAACAGTGCATTAAAATGAACACGTGCCGTTCACTGCACAATTATGTATATTTCCAATGAAACTTGGAAATTTACTACTGTTAGTTAGACAAAATGTCTAACAGAATCTTGGCATCATTTTGAACTTCTGCATATGCAGGGTGTCTGCTTTTGAAGGGCAATGGATGGATCATATGTCTTCGCGTGTGACAGGCAGTACATGTGAATGCTCAAAACAACATGCAGAGCAGCAATAGCCCCTATAGAGCAGTTGTCTGAGAAATGCGCTGTGCAGCCAATGGAAATGCTCCCCAGCTAATCTCGTGAACGCAGTGAAGCCACGCAGGTCACCACATACCTGCTATGCAGTGCTTTTCCAAGGGGTCTCGCAAACCATCGGTTTCCTCATAGCTCCGCCGTTTATTATCAGAATTTCAATCTGTTTGAAGTTTTGTGCTCACTTAAGATTGCTTATCATTTCTTTAATGGATACCACCCTCTTAAAATCAACAACAGCAATTGCGAATGACCTTGACTAGTACATTTTGCTTTGACTGCAATGTCACCAACGTCCGTGTTACCTAACTGGAACTCGCATTTCCCACGCTATGCCTCATATTCTTCCTGCAATTGAGTGGGGGCTCTTCAAAATCAGACACCCTGTATAGTTATCGACTTTCGGATCAAATTTCATAAGAACTTGCGGGGAAATTTCTTTCAACAGCCAACTTATAACACGCTGTTACACAAAGGCAAACAACAACAGACAGGGGAAACATTTTAGGTAGGTTTCTGTGCAACATGTTATATTATACAGTATAATAAAAATCTTCGAGGAAGTAAGTATAAGGAAGAGTGGTATTAGCTTTTTTCTGTGGTTGGATTTGTTGTAGTTGGTGTAGTGTTTGTATGAGTTGAATCTCCGGGTTGGTAGCAACATGTACTATTCTTGATGAGATCTATGCAGCATTTGTTAGGGTCGCATTGCGCGTTATTGCTGCAAGTAGCTTTCCCACGCAGTTCACATTTGGGCATAATTGTCTTTCATCTGAACATAACTGCATTGTTAAGTTGCACTTCATGGAACAAAGAATTAATTCAAATAACCTTCATTTGATGAAGTATCATGCAACTTTTGTCCATACGAGACTCGCCCAGCGAGAAAGGGCATCCCGATAACCACAATGAACAAAATACTGGAAGTCGCCATTAATTGGTCTAAATTCATACAAGAACTTTAATCTTACATATACATTTATTGAAATGATTTTTCAATTCACATAATAAGTTTTATTGTGTAATGTCTGTTGGAGAAAAACATTCACAAGTGCAATATGAGTTTGCGGCTTACCTTGCGTGAAGTGCTGCTGCAATAATTGGTTAATGCTAGGACAGATTGGATCTAGTTTAGACTTTAAATGCGTTTATATATACCCACAAAACAGCTTGAATCGTATTTTGTAGCATAGCAAAAAAACTTTATTGCATTTATGGTATTGAAAGCAGTCCAATTTGACTTTCATACATTTCTTGTTACTCTGCTGCGCTGTCAAATATACCCTTCACTGCCTTTTGCCATTTTTAGATTATTACTAAATTATGCGTATATATTATTGGTATTCTCAATAGGGAATGACACTTTGACTATTACAAAACACTTGACCTTTTCAGACATAAATAATAGAATTTATTGATACTGCTATTTTTTATCTCTAGACAAATCGCACAGCATTTCATGACACCATTGCCTCCCACACGGAAGACATAAAGCTTTCAGTGGACACCTCAAGCTAATCGGCACAACCCTTGCTTTCCAAACACAATCATATCGACAATCTGCTATAATTCCTCAGCAGATGTTACAAATTTCATCGTTTGAGTATAGGCTACCTACCATGACCCAGCGTCTTAAATTTCCCTGGTCATGTCACATTTAAACTAGGCTTTGTTCTTGCACATTTTTAAAATTAAATTTTGATACTAGTTTTTCTAAGATGCAAAGACAGAATATTCATTTACGAAAGAATAAAGATGATAAAGGTATCTTATTCTGTCTTACTTTTTACTGTTGCTAGTGTCTAAATCGTAGGGGAGAGCGTGGAACAATGGGGCATTTTTTACGGAATTTGCTACTGTGTGAAAACTGTATGGTTTTTCAAAAACTATTCCACACATACTATTAGGCCATTATGTTGCCAACATATTTGGAACTGAATGTAGGGACAATTAAGTTTCAGTTAGGTGCGGAAGAATTTTTTTAAAAAAACCTTCCAAGTGTCCCATTGTACGAGGCATGTCCAGAAAGTAAGAGTACTCGATTTTTATATTTTTTAAGAGACAATTTATTTGAAATACAATTACCGGATTTTGTTCGTATATATGTAAGCTATATATTTGCCTTTCCGTTTTATGCAGGTTTTGAGCCGTGTCACAAGCTTTTGTATGCCCTCCTCAAAGAATTCTCCCGCCATCTCCTTTTTCCAGTTCCGGACCTCTTGTTTCACCTCCTCCTCAGTTTCAATTTTTTTCCCACTAATGTGAGTCTTCAGGGAGGTGAAAAGATGAAAGTCTGAAGGCCCCAAGTCAGGAGAATATGCGGGGTGGTTCAAAATGTCCCATCCAAATGCCCCAAAAATTTCAGTAGGTGTTTTTCCTTCCACAATAAGAAACCTGATGACACCACACAATTCACATTTGGTGGGATTTTTTTAGACATACAGTCCTCCCTCGTTAATCCGGCAGATATGGGACCAGCCCCCCGCCGGATTATCGAAAACGCCGGATTACCGGATAAATTGAACCCGTTCATCTTGAAAACCTGCATATATTGAACGTAAATTTTGCTGCACGTTTGCCCATAGACTTAACATTGCGCTGAACCTCTTTATGTTGAACCCCTCCATCTTAAAACTTGAACATAATTTCAGTCCACTCAATGACATTTTCACACTTTTGAACCCTTTCAAGTTGAACTTATCCCTTTTATCCAACCTGTCTCAACCGCAAACAAAGAGAGTGAGACTTTGCCCATTACACCTGTACTACTACCCTGTATTTCAAGTCAAGAGGCCTTAGATATGGTTCAAAAATTGAAAGATTATGCTATGAATAATGATGTTTCAACATGCTTCAGCATATGAAAACATGTTGCTGCTCCAGATTGAGAAAAAAATATATAATGAGAGACAAACAACTATTCCCATGATTTTCAATAAAATTTAATGTTTTTTCTCGGATTATACACCCGTATAAGTTGAACGTTTTTTTTTATCTTGGGCGTTCAACTTTGACAGGTTCCACTTTATTATAGAATGAAGCTGTAGGTAGAGGTAATAAGGACGAGTTAGCATAAATTCTACTAGACACAATTAACATCGCGCACAGCGATAATAAATGCCTGCCTCCTGACAAATGTACGAAACAATTTTCATGAGGGAGGCCAAAAAAACGCCGGATTATCAAAGGGCCGGATTATCGAGGGAGGACTGTACCTACTTCACACGAATGGTCACTACAAGGGGACTTTTGTACTAATTCGCGCCACTTGTGCTCGTTGTGTTCAGGAGAACCACTACTGTGAGTTTGCATTTCCGGGAGAAATTAGATATACGATGATTACACCTTTGCATTACAATTCTGTAATTGTTGCGTGTTAACATAATACATGTAGACAATACTTTTTACTTGGAGACCAGGTATAGATTAATTTTAATAAGCAGGAATTATATCATTTTTTGAATGCTATTAAGGAGTTTGGTGAAGCATTTCAGGACATTTCTATATTTACTCGGGGCTTTCGACAAATATTTCAAAACACATTAAGTCTTTAGAGACAATAATAATAGTATTTATTTATGCTGATGCATTAGCATTAAATAACTCGCATAGAATTTTACGACTCACTGGTGTTGGGGGATGAAATTGGAAAATTTAAAAGAGGGGAGGATGAGTGGACGACACGCGGTCTGTTTTAGACCTGATCTCAAAGCCGTCAGCTGTTTTTTGCTAGAATTTGGAGGTGTGTAATGTGTACAATGGAATCCGGTTAATTATTGTGGTGTGTCCCGAATTAACGTGTAGTCAAGTTGCAGGGATAACAACATTTAATACCTAATTGGGATCGCAATTTAAGAATTAGTGAAAACGCAATAATAACAATGGAAAAGTCTAACAATATATAATTTGTATGTTAACTAACAGTTTGCTTGTTGCTGATTAGTTTGGCAGTACCTGGAGAGTTGAGGCGACTTCACACCCTAACAAAAATTGTTGGCTGTCACATGCATGCCATATGCCTGCAAGGCTGCAAGTGAAACATTCACAGCTTTATTGCAGACATGCGACAGCTTTAAAAAATTTTTGTTAGGGCATGAACAGGTTGAGATGTAACTTGCCGAAGTTGAAGCGAGTTCATGTAATACTAGTAGATGCAAGTTCACTTGGGCACATGTGGCTGGAGTCTCCACTGAAAACCCATACTAATAGTGGCAGACCAATTCCAGCCTTAAATGGCACATGTGGCTAAATAGTCTCCAAGACTAATCATGTGGACTGTTCATCAAGTGCATCGTGTAAACCTCATGTGAATAATAATAACTGTCTCCTTGCTGGTGTACTCTTAACCATTAACTGCCACCTTTTCAAATAGATTCTCCTGCTTTTTACACATGTCCCAAAAAATGGCCATATTTTTAATTGTTAATAACTTCGCAAAACCTTTATAGAAGTTCACCAAATTTGGCAACAATATACTTGGGTATATAATTGACATCTTTTTGCAAAATTTCAGCTCAATCAATTAATAAACACGCTCAATGTGTGACGTCATATTAATGACTCGAAAAGGCTCACGACTGCAGTGGAGCGCCATAGACATTAGGCATAATTTAACAATCGCATTCACTGCATGTTGCTTACATTTCGCAATGGTGTATAGTTTGAAAGACATTTTACTTAAAAATTTACAATACGCAAATTAAACGTTATAGTGCGCAGAAATTGTTCCAAGAATTTTCACAACAAATGTGGCGGTTTCGCAGCGTCCGTTAGCTTCTTGATTAAATTTCTGAAGATAATGTTATTGACTGCAAACAGGGTGCAAGTGGGCTTTCCTACTTCAGTAGAAATTTGCTGTAAATTCGCCTGTGACCCAATGGGACATAAACTTTGCTCCACAAGACCAATTCGGGCAAGCTCTACAACTTCGTAATTGGGACTAGAGTGCTAACTCAAGCGGTGTAAAAGATAATTTCATGATTACATTTATTCACAGGAAAGATGGAGTACAATTGATTTAAGTGTTGTACAATGCAGTAGGTACATCCACACATTTAACTGCCTAGATTCTGTCTGTGCTACATGTGCAATCATTGTTTGCTGGGTGTCCCGGCTAAAATGAAGTCTGCATTTATGCTAAGAAATCCAGAAGAATTTAAACGAATTAACTGTTTAACTAAAGCAAATATTATTTTACTCGTTCATCATCTAACATTAATGCCAACTCCCTTTTGCTGGGACACCAAGCAAACTATGTTGCACAGACAAAATCCATGCAATTCAAAATTACTGTTTCTGATCGAGTTATTAAAGTTTTACAAAAAATAAGAGGTTTTGTTAACATGGGCGGACTTTCTATCTCAATTCCAGTTAATTTAGTTATGAATTTGAAGTAATTATTGGTTTGACTATTAAATGTAGAGTTTAATAAATCATAAACTATCATACTAACTGGCTGAAATAAACATCTGCTCACTGTACATACATATGTCTATATGGGATAAACAACGCAGCAAGGATTGTCGTATCTACCAAGCATGCAGCAAATTTGGCCATGGCGACAGCTGGACATGGTTTCAGTGACAAAGGTTCCAGAAGTGACGGTGGTTTTAGTGACCACACATGATTCAGGTGGTTGGATTAGTGCACACTCCAAATTCGAGGAGGTGTCAGTCGGACATTTTCCACCAGCTATGAAACACAAAACGAAGTTCAAACAAATATCACATGCTATCTAACTACTGTATTAGCAAAATGCAGTAAAAACCTTATTAAGACCACTGAGATTGATTAATTAAGACATTTCATTCCAGCTAACGAAACTAACTTCACATAGAGAGGACTATGAGACAAAGAGACCAAATGAGAAATGGTCTTAATAGCAGTACATTTGCAGTTTGGAATTTAAAAGACAGTGCATTCGGCATTTTATACAGTAAATTGTCTTACGTTCTGGCGTAGTTCGAGGAGGATCTTTGAAATAGCATCTTAAATTAATTAATCCATTTGGAGACACATAAATGCAACAGATTTCGTTGGAATAGCAATCGTTTTGCTGTTGACAGTTGCAATTCTGGTTAAGCACACCACATCCTTCCGTGATCTCTGTATATTCCTTGCATAATGGAGGAACTACAGAACGGAAAATATATTTTTACTATTGTCTTCATTTCACAATACTGTCCTCCCTCGATAATCCGGCCCTTCGATTATCCGGCGCCTCCGGTAATCCGGCGTTTTTTTGGCCTTCCTCCTGGAAAAGTTTTAGTAGACTTATCGGGAGGTAAATAAAGATTTCAATTTTAAGAATTTCTGTACATTCATGATGATAGAATTTATTCCATTCACTCTGTTTCTATTATTTATGCTAAAATTTTAAATAGTGGTTTCTGCAGAATTTCTGCAATGACTGGAAAAAATCTGTAGTAAATCTACAAATATTTGTACAAAATCCGAAATTCTTCAAAATATCTGCAAACTATTAATATATTTTCTGCAGAAAATCTGCAGTCGCAGTTTCATCTGAAAATATGCTGCTACATTTTCTACAGATAAATATTGATTTCTGCAAATAATATACAAAATTATAGGAGTTTCTGCATATTTTCTGCAGAAATCAATGTTTTTCTGTATAAAATCTGGGGTATTGTTACAAAACAAGTAAATTTGTTCTTAATTTGTACTGTTTTAGCTTGTTTACCTTCAATACAAATGTCTAACATACATGCCCTATATGCTATGTGGACAATAAAACGTAGTTTCTGCTGTTCATTATTAGTTTATTTCCGGTAATCCGGCATTTTCGATAATCCGGCGGTGCTCTGATCCCATTTCTGCCGGATTAACGAGGGGGGACTGTACTTTATTTTATGATAGCTTATACAGGGTGTCTCACTCGGGGCTGGCCCTTTAAAAAATTACAAAAGGTGTTGGAAATGTCCTTCCCTGATGTCCGCACGCAAAGCAACGTGACGCTCCACATTCGTGAATTTTTTCTGGTACGGCATGCTTGCTTACCTCGACACTCTACTGGGATGAAGTTTTGGAATTTGGAATTAGACAGCTGTCTGCGCCACGCTGGTGCTTCACGGTCGCCATATTGGTGCCCTCTATCGTACAGCGCCTCTTTATTACACTCAACCAATTCTCCAAAACACCAGGAATATATCTTTTGAGCCCTAGTACATGATGTTAGATGCACGTGTTGCAGAGCAATTCGTATTTTTAAAGGGTCAGCCCCGAGTAAGACACCCTGTATAATCACCGAGTGGTGTTTGCTAATTATATTGGCAACATTTACTTTCAGCTGCATCTGTTGGGTTTGTGGAAACCGTTGATGGCTTACTAGCAGGTACTGTTACTGTGGTTGGGGCCCCTGTGTTTACAGTAGGTGGTGTAGTAGTTGGATTTGCTGTAGTTGTAGTGGTTGGATTTGCTGTAGTTGGTGTAGTGGTAGGATTTGCTGTAGTTGGTGTAGTGGTTGCATGAGTTGCAGCTCCAGGTTGGTAGCAACATGCCCTATTATTTATGACATCTATGCAGCATTTGTTGGAGCCACATTGGGCATTATAGCTGCATGGACCTTTTCCCAAACAGTTCGCATGAGGGCATGTTTGTCTTTCATCTGAACATTAGTAAGGGAAAGCGTGATTGTATTGGAAGTATACACTTCAAAGAACGTAGAATTCACCAAGTAACCTTCACTTAGAGAAATTTCATGCAGCTTGTGTCCATATGAGTGTCGCCCATCAAGAAAGGGCATCCCAATCATGAGAATAAAAAAAATACTGATAGTCGCCATCTAGTTTAAAGTCATACAAAAGCTGTAATAGTAGTACTCTGATGTAAGAGAACATCTACTTTTATTGTGTGTTATGTCTAATGGAGAAAAATAAATTGAGAAGTGGAAAATGAGTTTGCTTACTTTGTGTGCAGTACGGCAGCGAGAGTTTGTAATGCTGGGAAAGATTGGATCTGGTTGGGACTTTATATATACATTCCTTTATATTAGAAAACCACAAAACAGTTTCAATTGCCCTTTGCGGCGTTTCCAAAAGAGAATTTTACTGTTTTCATGA
>WWPM01022046.1:0-16837 GCA_023279145.1 Glomeris maerens
AGACCGTGTACGGAATTATATAAAATTAGGCGGATGACCGGTACTGATCCGCAGTCCCTTTCGGTGGAAGAACACAGTGTGCGGCCCGAAATACATGAAAAAAATCGGGACCGTCACACATTATTTGGATGGGATATTTTGAACCACCCCGCATATTGTCTTAATTGACTTGGCGCCTTCAGACTTTCATCTTTTCACCTCCCTGAAGACTCACATTAGTGGGAAAAAATTTACAACTGGCAAAGAGGCGAGAAAGAGACCCTGAACTGGAAAAAGGGGATGGCGGGAGAATTCTTTGAGGAGAGCATAAAAAAGCTTGTGACGCGTCTCAAAACCTGCACAGAACGGAATGACAACTATGCGGAAAAATAGCTTACATATATACCAACAAAATCCGGTAATTGTATTTTGAATAAATTGTCTCTTAAAAAATATAAAAATCGAGTTTTCTTACTTTGTGGACATGCCTCGTATTTTACCGTTTTTAAAATCTTAGTGATTTGCTGAAACCATTGAACCTTACATTCCGATTCATTGGATGCACGGTTATTTTTCATTTCATTATTGCCATTACTTTTATGGTCTTGAATTGGTTTCTCAATTTATTCTTCACTTGTTTATTCCTATATTATCGCTTGGTTGTGATCAGATGTTCAGATTACTTTTTCATATTGCCTTACTGATTCAGCAATTGAATACAATCTTGAAAAAGGAATGCAACTTTTGTTAAATCAAATTATAAGCGGTATGCAATAAAACGATTCACACGTCTTGTAAAGGTAAACAATTATGCAATATTCCTCTACTTGTGAACATAATTCATTTATAAAATGTCCGCAGTCAGCAGTAGGTATAATCTCCAAGTAAGTGCACAGCAACGGTTGCTACAGTACAAGCAGAATACATAAGAGTATATAAACTCATTGCAACAATCTCGTTTACAGCTTTAGCTTGTGCAGTTGGAAATATATTCAATTGAAACCTCTGTCATTATGAAGGTCTATGTTGCAAATACACCCGAACGGGCCTCCAAGACTCCATTTGGAATGAATGTGATAAGATACATTAACATGATTTATGGCTTTGATATGTTTTCTGGAATAATGACTGTGGGAAAAATTCGAAATGCCTTCCTCAAAACTGTACGGATAACTTTTTCCGTATTGAATATAATATATTTTATCGGAGGTTCTCTTACTGTCACGGTTCTGTATAAATATCAAACCTCGGACACTCAATCAATGTATATGTTCGTCGCAACGTCTTCAACATCGTTTGCTGCTGCAGTGTGTAGCATAGTCCTAACAATAAAACTCAACAAATTGGGTCAGCTTCAAAAACTTTTAATAAGTTGGATAAAACAGCATTGCGATGAGAAAATTCGCAAACGCTTCAATCAGAGAGGAGCAAAGCTGGCAGTAATAATTTTAATTGTTTGTGAAAGCATTTCTATCCTGAAAGCGATCAACTTCACCTGCTTGAACTGGGACGCTATAATATCAATACCGGATTCGAATTATACAAATAATTCCAGTCACACTTTTAAATATCTTTTTGAAATGTATGTGATGCCATCAAGCAACGTAATTGCTTGTTCCTGGGTCATGACAACATATCATTTCAACATTTTAATGATTGGATATTTCATCTCTCTCGTCAAAATAATCAACATTCTATTTGAAAGGATGATACATTTAAATGCCAAACAGTATTGGATAGATAGTTTTAACATGAAGCAATTGCAGTCACAACACAGAAAACTGTGCATATTGGTAAATAGCACCAACGAATTGTATTCCCCGGCCATTTTGGCTTGGTTTGCTACCTTAATGATAAACATCACTTTCAACACAAGAGCAATGGTGTCTGGGTCTGGGAACGTTTTGCAAACACAATATTATTTGGAAGTTGTTATCTCTCTATTTTCAGATTGCATAATTTTTGTGGCGTTAATCTTATCAACAGCACAGGTTAATGATCAGGTAAGAAACATTTACATATTTCTGCATTCATTCCGAATATGATGCACATCGTTTACCATCTGCTAGTAAAAATTGTTAACATATATTGTACATTACCCTTATCTAAATTTTTGTCTATACACAGGTGTATGCAACCATACCTGTAATGTTCACAAACTACTCTGATAAAAATTCAATGCGCTCTCGAACAAACACGGACGAAGTATTGGTTACTATTCTTTTTTTATAAATATTATTGTCATGATATTGAATATTTACGGGGTGAATAAAAGCCCGATCTTTTTTAAATCAAAACTTAAACAAGAAATGACAAACGAAAAACCTCAGCATTGTAGCCGACTCAATCGGAAACCTCGGAGCATAACTTCCGAAGACAAGAGTAACTATCCGAGCTACAGTAACTACGACCAAGGAAGTATCGAGTGCGCTTTTGTCAATTTCACAGGAGCGAAGATTAAAGACACGATTTGCTTATGAAGTCTATGGAAGTAATTGTAGAAGTTTGTAGAAATTGTGCATTTAAAGTAGGAATTTAAAACAATGGTTTGCACACTGAAAAGTACGGACTTTTTTACATTAGAAAACATAAAAAAACGAAAAAGGGCTTAAATCGACTTAACCCCTTTTGCTTTGGTGCCCTCGGTATTATGTAGGAAAAGGTGTCTGTCTTTTGTTAAGGATAATTGAACTGCATATTCACGATAATTTAATAGTGGAGACCGTCTTTGTTGTATAATGTAAATTTTATGAGCACTTTCAAACGAGATTTACCACCCAGATTTAGGAAGGGTAAACAGGACAATACATTTTATGCAAGTGCAATATGAAGGTGTAATTAAGCCAGGTCCCACCTACTAGGAACGGGTGTTAAATTGCGCTTAAAAGGTCGTTTGCTCTGTGTACGTAACACTTATTACGCCCATTTTGGCAAATGAGCCCCAATTAGCCTACATTCAATTATCTCCAGCCCACCCCTTTATATCACCCGACAGCTTGGTCGAATTTGCATTAGATCGGGTATAGTATCTGGAGTAGTATTCAAAATTTTAGTATTGCTGCTGTCCTTGAATACTCGGACAAGAATTCAAATGCAGCCGCAAAATGAATATTGTGAATTTAAAAACACAAACTTGTTGGAATATAGTTATTTACTGTATATTTTATAAACTGAGACCACTCAAAGTAGAGCACAAATAGCTGACGTTTTTTCCTCATCTTACACCGATATACAGTATGCCATCATTGTTGTGGCCTGTCACTTCCAGTCCCAGTTAATTATAATAAACAAAAAGATCGGGCTTTTTCATCTGGCACCCTGCATAAATCGGTTCGATAGTTGAACTCAATAAGTCAAAAATTGGTCTCATAATAATTACCTATAATTGGAGTTCTCTACCAGTATGACTACACACTTTCCTTATACAGTGGTACCTCGAGATACGAGTGCCCTAACATACGAGTTATTTGAGATACGAGCTGTCGAAGTTTTGTTTTGAAATACGAGCGAAATTTGAGATACGAGTAATGTGGGAGAGAGTTTCATAGTTCCTGGAAAAGAAACACTCCGAAAAGTTGCAACTGGTCGTGCATCGGAGCTATTTTATGACACTTGCCAAACTCATTTCCGCAGCATTTTGAAAGGGAGGAAGAAACAAACCTCCTTGGACAGTTTTTTTTAATCCGGCGAAAAAAAAAGGCAAAGACCAGTGAAGAGAAAAGCAGTGACTAAAATTAAGCATACAGTAGTATTTAAGTCATTCTCTTTTATTATGTTTTTATACAATATTTGTCATTTATAAATACATTTTTCTTATTCAAAAACACAACAAAAACAATTAGGGGGTAGCATTTTTGGAGCTGGAACGGATTAATGACATTTCAATTAATTTCAATGGGGAAACTTGCTTTGAGATACGAGGAAATTGACATACGAGCAAGGTTGCGGAACGAATTAAACTCGTATCTCGAGGTACCACTGTACTTTGCCTACCTAAATTTGTAAATTTGGTTTGTAGTAATTGAGCTATCAAACTTAAAAGTTCATCTGCGCAATTCTCTATTCAGCCCACAAGTAATTGCAAACCATTCACATAAAATACCAAACAATGTAATAACTGCACAGAAATTGCAGGACAGAGATGCTCCGAGGTATATGTTAATACTACTGCAAAGGACACTTGGAAAATTAAAAATTTGGTATCATTGCTGACAGATGAGATTAATGGGAATCAACTACAGGGATGAAATGTGCAAAATGAATCCAATTATCTCGGGATGTGGATTTTTCACAGTCAGCCGGATGAATATTGTTGCGGTAACTAAGTGCTGTATTTTTATGTTGGCAAGTTTGTTCTTGCATTCAAGAAAATATTTGTAAAGCTTACTTAATCTTCCTTATAGGTTGGCGGAACAATCCTTTCATATACGTTAATCTTATATGGCGTGGGGTAACTTTTCCCCAATAAATCTTTAACCCCTCTCCTGTATTTAATATTGCTGCTTCATTGTATAATTATTATCAGGTATGAATAAACATTTTTCGGATTCAAATCAGGATTTTAAATTTCAGATGGCGCAAAATAAACCTTGAAAGTTTGTGTCGCAAAATTACTTTATCCGAACATCTCCAACAGGATTTCAATACACGTAGCATTTGGTTTTGTAGTCCACGTGACATTAATACAATATTTGTTATACTACATACGCTTGTGTTCTTAAAAAACCTAGGCGCGTAGCAACAGTTGCTGTGTATGGATTGTCAAAAACATTGGAACCAATACCCTCCAACTCAAACACATCTGCCAGCATATCGATACAAGCAGAGTGAAGGGAATTATACTAATAGGCAACATGAAGGGATATGTGGATCAATTCTCTGTGATTTTCCCAAAAATTCCTTTTGGAATGAAAGCTACAAGATACATTGGCATGATTTATGGCTTCGATATTTTTTCTGGAATTTTAAATACAGGGCGAGTTCAAAGAAATATTTTGAGATGCATACGTATAACGCTATCCACTCTGCAAGTGTTACTTTTCCTGACATGGCTTTTAACGCTGGTAGTTCAGAATAGATATCGAAAAAAGAGCAACGAGTCAATTTTCATGTTTGTTGCATTGTCTTCAACATCATTTTCAGCTGCAGTTTGTAGCATTATCTTAACAATTAAACAAGATAATTTTATCCCACTTCAAAGAAACCTAATCAATTGGACTCGAAATTGTGATGATAAAAGCCGAACACAGTTCAAGGAGAAAGGAGCCAGGATTGCACTTTTCATTGCAGTAGTCTGTGAAGCAATATTTGTAATGAAATTAATTAACGTCAACACAGGCAATTGGGATGATATATTTTCAATAAATGACTTCGGTTTTAAAAACCAGTCTATGGAAATTTTTGAACATATTTTCAAATTCCAAATGAACTCAGGAAGCATTTGGGTCATTATAGTGTATAATTTCAACATTTTAACAGTTGGATATTTTATCTTTTTCGTGAGGATGATAAGCATTTTATTCGAAAGAATGGCCGATTTAGCTGCAAAACAATGGGGTGATTGCGACAGCACTGCAAAACTACAAGTACAACACTCGCAGATCTGCGATTTGGTCAAAGACATTGACCAACTGTTTTCTCCTCTTATCTTAACTTGGTTCGCCACCTTGATGATCAACATCACTTTCAATACAAGGGCGCTGATAATAGGCTCTGACAATGTTATACAGTACTACATTGAAGTGGCTAGCTCCTTGATTTCGGATTGGTTCATCCTTCTTGCAATAGTCGTAGTCGCTGCAAGGGTCAACGATCAGGTACGATATTTTTAGAATTTAAGGATGAATATACTTTCTGTAAAATCTATAACGAATATGCGTATTAGTATTATCAATTTTAGCAATAATAAATTAATTACTGTATGTAGTGCTCTGATAGTTCCCATACTGTTCAAGCTGTTAAACAGATGCCAAGTAGCAAAAAAGGTCAAATTATGATTTACGAGTAAAAGTTTCTCTTGGTATGAAGATCCAATCTATCAAAATACATTTGGAGCACTTCAAAAACAAATCTTTAGAAGCAGAAACACTTATTGACATACAGTACTCTTTGTTTGCCGTTACGTTCTTCTCTTAATCGGAATAAGGAGTGACTTGGCTTAATGCGGCTAGTAATCTAAATGTTTATACAACAAAGTGCTTTTAATTATAGTAAATTCTGCACATAGCAACGGTTACCAATACACATTATACAAAAAAACAATATATGGAAGCACAATAGTTCTTTAAGGTCTTCCGTGAAGTCTCCCAGCACAGTCAACAAACTTAACTAAAAGCAAGAAATTAGAATTCGTCGAAATGAAAGTATACGTTGATCCCATTTCTACAATTTACCCCAAGGTTCCATTTGGAATAAACGTGATGAGATACATAAGCATGGTCTACGGTTTCGATATTTATGCTGGAGTATCAAAAATGAGCAAACGTCCAACAACTATTCTGAAAATTATACGGATAATACTTGTCATTATGCACGTTGTGTTTTTGTTAGCGAGTCTCGTTTCATTGACAATTTTGCAACGATATCAGAGCAAGGGCAGCGAGTCAATATACATGATTGTGGCCCTTAGCGTAACGTCGCTTTCAGCTACAGTATGCAGCATAATTATCCTCACATTGAAAAGTGACAAATTCGGTCCTTTGCAAGCGAACATAATCATTTGGAATAAAAAATATTGTGATGACAATTATCGCCAACAGTTGAGACGCAAAGCATCTAGGTGTGCATTGTTCATTTTATTAATTTGCGAAGGCATTTCTATCACAAAGGCTATCAACGTCTTATTCTTCAATTGGGATTTCATGTACACAATCGGGGAGGATTCGTTTTATAACGGATCCATTGACATATTTACAGTCATGTTCAAATCTACGATGGGAGCAGGAAGCAATATTGGTCCATTCGTATGGGTGGTATTTGTGTACAACTACAACATTTTAGTTATGGGATATTTCCTCTTTTTTGCCCTCGTCTTAAACGGTTTGTTCGTTAGAATGGCCGAAACAACTGCAAAACAGCATAGGGCCGATAGCCACTGCACGAGGCAATTGCAAGTGCAGCATTCACAACTGTGCGCTTTGGTGAAATCTGTCAACGATCTGTATTCTCCGGTCATTCTTACTTGGTTTGCTACCTTGATGATCACCATCACTTTTAATACAAGAGCACTGATCACCAGATCGGACCAATCAGCACAATATTTAATCGAAATTGTTAGCTCTGTTATTTCGGACTGGGCATGTTTCTCCGCATTGGTCATATCTGCAGCAAGGGTCAACGATCAGGTATGATATTATGTAGGTTGCATACTGCATGTACAGCAGGGCCTCAATTAGTTCTTGATCTAGGCATGAATAAGATCCCGCTAATGAGCAGATTAACCGTAATTAAACGTGTCGTGTAGTAAAGCTAATGAAAAGTTCTTTTAATACACCCAGTGCATTCCTATACTTACAAAATGGAAATTTTCAATTGTTTTCGCATTTGGTATCTGTTTGCAGAATGCCGGACAAGAACAGGAACTAACATTACCACTCTTGACATAAACCAATAACGAATCGATATGGATCGTGTTAAGAATCACAGATTTAGCTCCATCTGGTATTGGATCGACTGTCTTAGCATTGCACAATTAAACTAGCAGCATGCATTCATAATTGCGTTTAAATACATAAACGAACTGTATTCTCCAGTTATTTTTGACTTGGTTTGCTATTCGATGATCAACAATATTTTAATATGGGATCAATGAATGGTCAATAAAGCTCTGAACAGTCGACACAATATTATATGGAAGGGGTTAGTTTTTTTATTTGATCTCTGAAGAAACAATCGTATCGCATTTGTTGTAGTATTTGCATAGCAAGTCAACGTTGAAATATACACATAACAAAAATCTTAAACCGACGAATTATAATTTTACATTATTGGCAATACGAGAATATAACAATGTTGGTCCTAGCCGGTTCAGATCGTACTAACTTGACACTGGAAATGTAGTCATTTCCTCGATGTAAACCAGTGGTAATTATGCAGGGTCTATTATTTACTACTGCAGGTGTATGCTACCATCCCAATTCTTTGTACCAATTATCCCCACATGAAGTTACTACGTTCCCAACCAACGCAGGACGAGTTAATGGTAAGTACAGTTCTCCACCTCTCTTCCATACTAACTTGACAAATACCATTTGTGCGTTTAGAGAAAAGATTTGAACATGGTAAACATTCAATACTGTTAACTTAATACATAAATGTATCCATGGTTGCAATTTTTTTAGCAGGCCAGAGCAGTGTGTTGCTGCTGGAATTATGGGATCATTTGCCAATTTTTAATTTACTTTGAAGCGAGGGCTGCATGACAGAATTGAATTTAAATATTTCAATTTTTATAGGCGAGATTATTGAGCATCAACTACCGAGATGAAATGTACAAAAATAAGCCAACCATTTCCGGATGTGGGTTTTTCACAGTCAGCCGGCAGAACATTGTTGCAGTAATTCATATTTTGACGTCATAATTGAATATTGCTTGTATAAGAGAGATACTAAGTTGTTATATTTTTATAGGTTGGAGGAACAATCCTTTCATATACCTTAATACTGTATGGCATTGGGTAATCTAATTCTCAGATCAAATTGGCATTCACTGAAAATGTACAAGTTACACCCCCTACAACAAAATAACTTTCTATTTATGACCAAACAAGAAAAGTACATCTAATTTCATTTTATACACAGGTCAATCTCAGTAATAGGTTCATCACCAATTGTAGAAAGCATTTATAGTTTGTAGGCAAAGGTTCATAGGCTAAATAACAATTAAAATGTTACTGTGCGCGTACCTTTTGCCAAACGTTTGTCTAAATAAAACTGCAAGTAACTACAGGTATAAATTCGATTAAATGCAATATGCATTTATTATATTGTAAAAAAAATAACATAATTATACGACGGAAATGCAAACGCTCATCGTATTGCTTCCTGAATGGATTCCCCAATGTAATTTGTAGAGATAAGTGCTGTCAAGATCATATTCCAAGAAAAAATACACAAAGTAATTGCAATGAGAGCTCATAAATCTACTCCATAGTATAGACTGCACACTATGCTAAACCTAATTAATTTTGATCATTGCAATTATTACTACATGTCATATCACAGTTCATCTAAAAAGCATGATGTCGCTCAAGCTTGGGTGTGGGTTTTCTTCCTCGTATGTGTACAGTCAATCTATTAAATTGGAAGGAGCCTCGGAAATAATAACAAATATTTGTGCTTGAGCGCACATGCCATATTTACCATATATTAGCTAGCACATACATTTATACTCGTCAATAGAAGGACGAACATCAAGGTTAATGATGACCACATTTCCGTAATCCTTCATAAAACCTCATTATTAGCAGTAAAATTGATAAGATTTGTGGGCATGTTCTATACAGGGTGTTTCATTTATCTTGAGACAAGTAGAAATCTTGGAAAGTAAATGTCGTATCCGAAATTGTCCGGGACGAAATAGTGATCATATGATGGGACACACCAGTGTGTGCCGGAAGTGCCCCCCAACCCCCCTGTTGTGGGTGGGGGAAGGGGTACCTTTGAAAATTTGAATGGGAACCCCCAATTTGTTTGGTGGAATCTGAAAGTACATTCCAAAATAAGTAACTTTTACTGGAAACAATTTTTCCGAATCATAGCGGATGGCACTGAAATCAGTGGAAATCCGTCGCTCCGTTTTCTGCAGATGAGAACAGATTCCCTCGTTTCTGGGAGGCAATCGCGCATGGAAATGCAGCATTTTTGTTAGAAATACTTGATATTCTGTAACTAATGCTGGATTCCAGTGAGTACCCTTGTATCTAACAATCGGGTGCAAGATTCCGGTGAGTACCATAGCCTCTCACCATTGTAGTATGTCACAACAAAAATTTTTTGCCAGTGATCTTATGCAAATGCATTAATGGCTCACCAACAATCAAGTATTTTAACAAAAATGGTGCATTTCCATGCCCGATTGCCTCCCAGAAACGAGGGAATCTGTTCTCATCTACAGAAAACGGGGCGACGGATTTCCACTGATTTCAGTGCCATCCGCTATGATTCGGAAAAATTGTTTCCAATAAAAGTTACTTATTCTTGAATGTACTTTCGGATTCTACCAAAACAATTGGGGGTTCCCATTCAAATTTTTAAAGTTACCCCGTCCCTCACCCACAATAGGGGGGTTGGGGGGCACTTCCGACACACACTGGTGTGTCCCTTCACATGATCACTTTTTCGTCCCGGACAATTTCGGATACGACGTTTACTTTCCAAGATTCCTACTCGTCTCAAGATAAATGAAACACCCGGTATAGCTTTGCTATATGCTCTGGAATCATCAGTACAAATAGAATCCAGCAATTTATCCTCAAAATTACTCTTTTTATTGCGAGCACCATTTCAATTTCAATAATAGGCGTGTATGGATACATTAAGCAAGGGAAAAGAATACATCTTCTCATTTGTAACCGTGACATTAACATCTTTTGCAACGCTTAATACAGTAAATAAGTATCACAAGATTGCACCATTTCAAAGAAAATGTATGATATGGATACAAAACCACTGCGATGAGAGGACACGCAATCTGGTCCACAGAAAAAGAACCAGGCTTGCAATATGTATTTTTTTTACAATTTGCGAAGATGTTTTAATCCTGAAAATTATAAACACCCTCACATTCAATTGGATGACCATATATTCAACACCGGATCTCCATTCAAATGGCACTTCAGCAGACATAGTGGAAGCATATTTGAACTATGTTGCGTAAAAGCATTCCAGCAGAGGAACGCCATGCGGTAATTTGGGTGACATTTATACTTACTTAGCTATTGGTCATTTCATATATTTCTCTTAAAGTTTCTGGATATTTTGTTCGATACAATGGCAAACTTGACTGAAAAACTGCACTTTATTGTAAACCACAGCCTGACTCAGTTGCAACACTGGCAACTGTGCACGTTAGTCAAAGATGTCAATGCAGTTATATTCTCCGATTATTTCGATCTGGTTTACTACCTTGTTGGCCAGCGCCACTTTCAATATGAGCTATTCTCGTTGGATCTCAACAAATCACTCAATATTACATCAATGTGCAGTTGGCTGGCAGTACACCCCAATTTTTCTGTTACTTGTGATTTCGGCAGCAAAACTCAATGATCAGGTATGCAATTTCATATGCAGCTAGTTAATATACAAGTTGGTATTACAATTAACGAATCGGCGTCAAGTAGCGCATCACGAGACACAATTTTTACCCACTCTATATTCTATTAAACAAAATACTGTATCATTTTCTTCATAATATACGATTACTCCTATATACGAGTATACTCTCTACTGCGCATGTTAATTTGAATGCACGCACTGCGAGCACGTTGTTCTCAAGGTTTATGCGACAATTCCGCTGATTTCAACAAGACGCCATCTCGGTAGTAGTTCAGATATGCCCGGGAAAACTGAAGAATACATGATGGTAGCCTATCATGATCCTCATTGTACACAGTATACCCAGCTCCGCATGCCACCAAGATTGTAAGATTTGAAGTTAAAAATCCAATTTATAGTCACTAGCAAACTCGTGTAGAACAATTTTAAAACGGATTCCATCCACACCAAAGCGATCGAGTTATTTTATCGTTTGTGCCTGGGGTAGGGGTATATTATATTACCTTTGCGCCATAATTGGATGGCAATGTTCCTGATGTGCTGCAATCAGCTTAGCTGGGAGCGAAGTCTAAAAAGTCCAAAAACTAGCTGCTGTCACAGAAAGCTGGTTTGCTTAATTCGCATCCGGACATGCAAATTGCAGCACATTAGTTAGACCTATTAACACACTTTAACACACTAAGGAAATGTAAAACGCGAATATCAAAAATATAACTTTTTATGTTCAAAATCATTACAAACTTTCGCATGCGGAAGCAGCTTTGACACAGGACATAATTGATTTACTACTGCTACGTACGTGCATTTTGCTAAAGTTTTCCACTTACCAGGCAGGAATGATTACCACCAATTACTACCATAATGAAATTTTCATGCATAACCCAACCATTACTAGATGGGATTTAAGAGCTTATTCAGTCAGCAGGCGGAACATCATTGCAGTAATCAGTTTACATTAATTACGGTGCAATACAATTTCTTCTATTGATATATTTTAATTGCTTATTTTGAATTATAAGGTTGGTGGAACAAACCTTTCATACTCTTTAATTCTGTATGGTGTCGGTTAATCATCAAACTGGAAAATTTGATGTGCGCATGGAAGCGCAAGGATATTCGATGGAAATCTGCTTATAGGCGTTATATTTATTGGTCAGTTAATTCACATTCAACATACCAGAAGTAAACGAGAGTATACATGACAATTGCGAAATGTTCGCTGTAATAGTAAAGTCTTTTGGAAATATGAATTGTGCATGACACTTACAAATTGTAACTATCATTCCCTAAAAACCCTTTCGTACATGTTTTACATGTTTTAAAATACGGTATATGGACACATTCATCACACAACTTCCTATGCTTACTAGTTTTAGTCATCATTAAATTCATATGTATTGTGGCAGCAACAGTACGCGCACTGCACATAATTTATATCAAATGAGAACTGAAAAAAATGTTATCTGTGAGTAATAAATAAGCGACAACTTTTTCTTACCGTTGTGTGGTGAAACGATGATTTTCGACTGCAACAGTTTCCTTCAAATATTGGTTGCGTAATGCCTTGCGCAATAATTTGATAAACCAAGCACAGGGCATATATGCAAATTACTTCCGGGCATATTACCATTAATGTTTGCATCATACAATTGAATGATGAAATTTAAATTCCATGTTTAAATGAAAATTGCCACAATTGTTTTTGGAAAACATCTATCGATTAATTCTAGGGCTACTATAAATTGCTAAATCTGCAAAATTTTCCAGTGATTGTAATAAAACTTTTAACATTATTTGGCATTGATTAAACTTCACAGGTGACAGAAGTTGCAGACTAAGTGTCTAATTAATTTTCTTCTTTAATTTCTGTAATAAAGATAAGTAGTCATCATGGCCAGTTTGCGTTTTAAAAATCCCAATGCAATTACTGCAAGAGTTCAGTAATGCCATTTATTAAAATATAATAGTAATTAAATTATATTGTCATCCTACATTTGGTATTAACATATTGTCATGTAGATCAAACATATTGAATTAAATTGTCCTTCACTTTGCGCCCATAGCAACAGTTGCTGTAAGCTACATTCATCACTTTACAGTTTATTATACAGTCATGAAGCTAAACACGCTGGTTCATGATGATCAAACTTCCAGAGTTTCTCATAAAATCCCATTAGCAGTAAAATTGATAAGGTTTGTGGGAATGCTATACGGTTTTGATGTATGCTCTGGAGTCATCGAAACGAGTAAAATTCAACAATTTATCCTCAAGTTTATACGCGTAGTTCTTGCATCCCTTCAGATCTGGTTTCTAATTGGAAACCTACTTTCACTAGCAGCAATATACAAGTACCAGACCAATGGCAAAGAATACATTTTCGCGTTTGCAGCCATGGCATTAACAACATTTGCATCAATGTTCTCTACCATTACATTGGCAATTAAATATCACAGGATTGCAACATTTCAAAAGAAAAGCATAAAATGGATGCGGAATCACTTGGATGAAATAAGCCTCAAACAAGTCGAAAGAAAAAAATTCAGAATGGCATTTGCTATTTTTGCAATTTGCGAAGCGGTTGTAATCATGAGAATTATCAACATCATCACAATCGAATGGACAGGCGTCTACACAGAACAAGAGTTAACTGCCAATCTTACATCTGCTGAATTTTTAGAGGTTTATTTTAAAAACATGGCGCAAAATACCAACAGGGGTACTCCATGCATTTGGATAACTGTAACATTCAACTTCCACATTTTAACTATTGGCCATTTTATTTTCCTCGTCAAATTCGTGAGCATTTTGTTTAATACTTTGGCAGACCAGACAGTAAGACAGGCTACTGCAGGGAGTCGTTGCACGACTCAAATACAAGAAAAACATTGGCAACTTTGCTCTTTGGTCAAAGATATCAATGAGATATATTCTGCGATTATTTTAATATGGCTGACCATATTGATGACTAACATCACCTTTAATATAAGAGCCGTCATTTCGGGATACGGCGAAATCATTCAATATTACGTCGATTTATTGAACTTTCTTTTGTTGGATTCAGCGGTTTTCGTCTCACTTGTGTCATCTGCTGCGTATCTCAACAACCAGGTATACATTTTCACTGAAATATTTGGTATACTTATAGATTCCCTTTGATTCATTATATAGAATTTAAAGTTAACAGTCGAGTTCGTTATGTTATATGCTGCATGCACATAACAGAATCAAATTCACATCTTTTTCAATAGGTGTATGTTACAATTCCATTCATTTCAAGACATCCTGATCCTGACAGGATTTCGATAATTTCTGCTACACAAGATAACATAATGGTATCCATTATGAGCTTGCACATGCGATCAAGTTTGCAGCCCTTAAAAAAGGCATGCTATTATTGTTAAATTAATTCAAACCAAATATAGAAACCAGAAAAATTCTTCTTTGACACCAAGTATGTCGTCTATAGCCTTTGGCAATCACTGCAATCTTGATTAAGTAAATCCCATAACAATATTTTTGAACAGCTGCAATCATGCTTTTTTTTCATGAGCTTGGGTTGTAATTTATACACAACAGGAGAGATTGATCACAATCAGTTACCACAACGAAATTTACAATTGCAATCCAGCTATTACAGGATGGGATTTATTCACAGTGAGCAAAGGGAACATTGTTGCGGTAAAGTTTATAGTGTAATTTGCAATTTATTCCATTCGTAAACTTGAATAACAACTATTTTGCATTATTAAGGTTAGCGGAACAATCCTCTCCTACGCTCTACTCCTGTATGGAGTAAATTAGTAAAGTCGTAAGAGTTTGAAACTGGAATAGATGACAGGATATAATGTGATGTTGATGTCACTCAGTGAAAAGTCCGTGATATTGCAAGACTTTACGAAATTGTAGCACATTGGCTTTTAATGTTTTTGGGCTACACTGCAATGCTGCTCATTATAATAATTTGTACTTGATAAAATTACTATATATTATTGCCCTTATTAAATGTCAATGATAGCTGTTGATACTCGATTGCGACATAAATGGGTGTAAGAGTTTCTTTGTTGTCCGCAGACACATCAAACTCTTTATTTCCGTTATTACACTCCGTTATTACACTTCGTAACAGTAAGAGCCAAACAAGAGAGAAGACTTTCTCTTCTCTCTCCCTTTTATAACTTTCGTGTCCCGAGTGGTGACACGCCAACGTGACCATGTGTCCTTTCTATAAACACCCAATGCAGAATTTAATTCTCAACAAAATTGGTATGTTCAGTTTTTCTGTATCTTTTTGGGAAGTGTATTAACGGATGGGGTCAATCATTTCGCACCACCCTGTACATAGCGTTCGATACAAAGAATCCAAACGATAATTCTGGAAATAAGAAATAATGTTTATTGAACAAAAGTTTTTTTTTGTAAAGACTTAAACTAAACCTTATTTACTGCAGGCGATATTCAATAGCATATCTGCATTCAATTATTCATGGGGCAGTACTGTATCCATTGAAAAATATTAATTCTAAGCTATACACTGTATATGCATGGTATACAGTATTCATTCATAAATAAATTTAGGTCCGTTCATCCCAAATCTTTCTTGTATCCATTGGTTGAATTGTTTATTGGTTTCATCGTCGAAATGGTTTTTCCAATCACCAATAATTCCTGTTAAAATATTTGTATGCAATGGAATACAGCTACGTATAATATTATATACAATTAAAACTTCATCAACAACGTACCCTTTCGCATGAATTTTTGATCTCCATGTTTATCTTTAAAGCCAGCATCATGGAAAAATTCTTCACGGTTAACAGTCTTTGATTGTGCCATAGATTTGAATGATGCGTGTTCAGCTAGCATTTCAACTTGCTTTTCAGAAACGGGTTTATTAAGAAATGCAGCAATCTTTTTGATACATCCTGGCAAATCCTATATTATACGTTTTTAATATGACAACTGGAACATAATTCCTAATTAAATTTTCCCTCAATTCTTATTCGTGCCTACCATTTTCATTTCTTCATATGAAACGATCAATATATGCCCTTCATTTCTGTGTTCCCAATAACTCAAAACATGCTTATCGAAAGGAGACCACTGCACTAAAATCACATGCAATATATTGTATAGAAAATTTCTCCATGTTACCGATTTATCAATTAAATAATTTTCTATAATGACACTCAGCCATAAGCACCATTACAACAATTTCAAATGAGATACTCAGTGTATACTCTTGTTGAACGATTATAATTAGCGTATTATTTTCATTAAAACTAGGCAAATTACAAATTTATGTATATACTTATAAATTACATAAGTGAAAATTAAACAAAATTGCTAATTTGCACATAAAGTATCGGTAAATAACAAACAATGAATTTAATATAAATATAATTTCACTCACGTTCATCTTCCATAAACATTCTTGCAAATTCCCTGAAATCGCCTTTGAATTGTACAGGTTCAAGAGACTTGTAAAGATGATAGAAAGATACGCAAGTATCTTTTGGATTGCGTACCACGTATACGACCTATAAGAAACAAATTGAAGATTTTGATTGTCTAAAATTAAGTTTT
>WWPM01022049.1:0-23113 GCA_023279145.1 Glomeris maerens
CATCAACATGATGTATCTGCCAGTCGCGTTCAATTGCCATAGCCATCAAAAGACGGGTCGTGCGCATTTTAATAACCGGACTATAAGTTTGGTTAAAGTCTATGCCTGGGCGTTGAAAATTTCCTATCGCAACTAAACGAGCCTTATACCGAGCCACCTTCCCCTGCTCGTTTCTCTTAACCCATTAATGCCCATTGTACTCGTGTGAGTACACCTTTAAAAACGTCTTCTCGCCTCAGTATATTGATAACTTCTGGGTTTAACCCATTAGGGCTTCTTAGGACTTCAAATTCCCACTTCATGCAGATTATCTCAGTTTTACCAATTTATGCCTGGAGTTGAGTTTTCGCAACAGTAATTGTGCAGAAAGTAGACTGAAATGAAATTTTTTTATTTTTAATGTTGCAATATGTATATTTTTTTATAGCCTTGGAACCGAAATTTATCAAAATTTTAATAAAATTGTAAAGTTGGGCTCAAATGGTTAATTTTGAAGGCCCACTTAGGTCGAATTACAACCATGTCGTTCGTTCGCTTGACAAAATTCCATACATCATTTCTCAACAAATTTCCAAATTCTTCTATTACGCTGTCTTTCCAAAAATGCTTATCTGGGGAATTCATTGCTTCGCGAAAATTTGCTGGGTCAAATTCGTTTTCTTTAAAATTTTGATTCTCTTGTATTAACAAAGCTTCATGGGACATATCATAGTCGCTAGCCCACCGAGGTGGTTTAATGCTTCGTCCACTACGCGTTCTCGTGATTGGTTCACTGGGATCATTCGCAATTTCGACTGCGTTATCTTCAAACACTTTATCTGATGAATTTTCATCTAAACTTTCATCAACAGACGTGATCCCATCGCTAAATTGTTCATCTTCATCATTTTCAATGGGTGGCCCTGATTCATTGACCATTTCTTCCACCGCATTTAAATCCTTAAGCCATTTATTCGCATCAATCGCCATCTCAGCTTTGCCCTTTTTGGCTGGATAGTTATCCTCATCGAATATTACGTCTCGAGCCAAAATATTTGTATTAGAAATATCGTCTTTCACAATATACGCCTTAGTCTCTGCAGAATATCCTAAGAAAATCCCTGATTTCCCTCGAGGAGTGAATTTTCCCTTTGCATCTTTTAGTCTGTACCAGACCTTACACCCAAAACTGCGCAAGTGATTATTTGGTGGTGCATGACCAAACCATTTTTGGTAAGAGGATTCGCCTTTATTTGTTTTTGTTGGGCGCCTATTAAGAGGAAAGGCTGCACACCTTATCGCATCTGCCCAATATATCAGATGTAAGCCACTATCAATTAGAAGGCACCTAGCTATATCGCACAATGCTCTGTTGCGTCTCTCGGCAACACCATTTTGGGGGGACGCTCCAGCTAGACTAAGCTGTCTGGCTATGCCTTCTTCCTTTAAATAGCGCTCAAATTCTGTGCTTAAGAATTTGCCTCCTCTATCTGTAAGAATGGATTTAATTTTGGAATTCTGTTGTTTTTCCACAAAAGACTTAAATTCAAGAAAATTTTGAAAGGCTTCATTTTTACTTTTCATTAAATAAATAACACCAAATCGAGAGTAATCATCAGTAAACATCAGCACATATTTGTCTCCTCTTACTGATTCCGGGGTCACAACACAGAGTAAATCTGCGTGGATTAAATCCAAGGGTCTCCCTGTGCGGGTTAAAGACATCTTCGGGAAAGGGAAAGAGGTAATCTTCCCTGTTACGCACGTCTCGCATATGATATTACTCGCGCATTTTTGTGGGACCTGTAATAAAGCGCAAAGGTCTCGATAATTTAAATGCCCATAACGTTTATGCCAAAGCGCAAGATCAATCGTAATTTGATTGTCATTTCGAACTTGCGGGACGCTCAATACCATTTGATTCGATTTTTGTGGGATGTCTTCACGTTCTGCCAAATAGTCAAGGTTTTGCTTACGGTAACCCGTAACATAAGGAATGCCAAACTTGTCAAGTATTATAATGGTATCGTTACCTAACAAAATCATGTTTTCGTGACTGTCAATTTGTGAAATGGAAAGTATATTACCTTGCAATTCTTTCACGTAAAGCGCATTGTTCAACACAATTTGTATGCCTCCACATTTCTTGTGCAAGTTTAGCGTTATCTGGCCATAGCCCTGCGATTCCAAAAGGGTTCCACCCGCGACTTGAACCATAGTTTTACTTTCTACAAAATTTTGAAATCTAGGAAAGTCATCGGACATATGCGCCGTAGCACCACTATCCAGGATCCAGGATATTGATCCAAAATGAGCACTAGTCAGTTGCTCTGGGGATACACCACAAAATTGTCTGAGCATCCAGCCCTTTTGCACTTGTATGTCCGAATTTGCCTGAGCTACAAGACCTGAATTTTGTTCACCAAACTGGGGGCAATATCTACCTATGTGTCCGTTTCGCTGACACCTATAACATCTTATTTGGCTCATATCGCGCCCTCTACCAGCTTGCAATTGCTTATTTGGCATGGGCGAATGGTAACCGCACTGCGATGGTTGGGGTTTAGGCCCATAATCACCTGGAGGATGAAACTTTGTTTGTTGTCGCTCAACACTATTTCTTTCAGGTTTTCCGAACGCTCCACCCCTTTTATAGGGTTTTCCTCTAGGTAATGATTTTTTCGCATACATGGCATAAGTTTCGCCTTCGGTTTTGACTTCAATCGATTTTACTTTCGCCTCTTCCCGCATTAACAATCTCTTGAATTCTTTCATATCAAAATTTGGTCCATCTGTATTGGTAATTCTCGAAAAGATATCATATTCTGATGGTAAACCCGTCAAAATATGAGACGCCGCTTGCGAATCTTTTAATTCATTTCCGTTTAAGCGTATTTTGTATAGTAGGTCCATTTTCTTTGACCAATAGGCTAACATGGTCTCTTGAGGTAATTTTTTAAATGTCGCAAAATCATGCAATAAACTGCGTACCTTCCAGGAGTCGCATTTCGTTTTTGCATCGCGCAAATTATCCCATATGCCTTTTGCATTCTTCCATCCTTGAATGTCATCGAGACAATCATCATCAATGGCATTGAGCAGTATACCAACTGCTTTATCATCCTGCGCTGCCACTTCTTCGCTTGGTTTAAGACCAATGTCTTTCTGAATGATAGACCACAAGCCATTGCTTGTCAGAACGCCCTCGACACGCATTGACCAATATTTATAATTGTTCGCATTTAATTTCTCTAAATTGAAATTGTCCATAATTGTGCGGAATACGCTCCACCTCGATCGCGGAAAATTTTGACCAAAACGCAAGCCGAAAGGAAAAACAGTCCCAAAAGGAGGGAGGAACACGCACAACTCTCATACACTCCTTCGTAACTGAAGTAACCTCCAACACCTCACTAAAGGCCGTATGCCAGGGAACAAACCCACCAAAAAACGATTTCGCGTTCTTTAACTAGGCTATATCATTAACGCAATTCAAATTTTACCGTTTCCAACCAGCGCACTCATAGGTGACTGTATTGCACGCAAAATTCACCGTCAACTCCTTTCTTTAAAGCGCTGTATCCGCCTCTTTTCCTATACGCACGTTGTAGGAGAAATATGGCCGCTCACACGTTTCTTCTCATTCGCTGATGCCGAGAAAAAGATGGCCGCTCGCATGTCGAATCGCTGACCTCACGTTTTCGAATCGATCTCGCTTGCAGATCTTATTTACGCACATCGCCAGGACAGAATAGACAAAAAAGGTGTACAATTTACCGTATTTTTCACTGAAGATGACCAGCACCTCCGTTAGTTGACCCAACATCTCCGAAATTCGCCAGTCGCTACAAAACGTTCTCCAAACGCTGCAACTAATCACGCAGCTGCGCAAGGGTTACGCTAGTTGACCAGTATCAGCTGATTCGCTCGTTGAACGCAATCGTTTCGCAGTCGGTATCCTTTTCATGTGCTCATAAAGGTTGCAGCAAACGAAGCCGGCGAGAAGAAAGACACGAGGATCGAATTAAACTCGGTCCATCTGGGCCCATAACCTGTTGGCAGAGTCAGCGGAAGAAAACCGCTATATTCGTCCTCGGATGTAAGGCATCGTATCGCAGTTGAAACGATTTTGAGCGCAGCACATCATTTCGACAAACTGTTAAAATCCTTTTATTTCATAGGTAACAAATGTTAAAACTAAATGAACAGTGTGGCGGAGTGACGGGCAACATTTTGACTCGCTCAGCGAGTGCGCGATACAGTGTGAGCGAGAATGAGATTAAACTTCTCCTTTTGTACCATTTGGAAAAACGATTTGACATTGAATACTAATTTACATATATCGCTTTCCAATACGCAATGGAATAATTAATTACAACAGCGTAGTTCGACCGGTTACGACAAAAGGATCACATGATCAAGAAGGTCAGAAGTCGATCGCAATATCAACACGTGTTTTAAATGAGAAAAACAGGTACATATTTACATAACATTAACACATTACACCCTTTTCCATACGATTTTAGGTGTTTTAGGTTTTCAACTACTATCCTGCACCCCCTTTCCATATGATTTCAGGTTTTTAGGTTTTCAACAATTAACACTATACTCCTTTCCATATAATTTTAGATTTTCATCTGCTAACACTATACTCCTTTCCATATAATTTTAGATTTTCATCTGCTAACACTACACCACTTTCCATATCATTAAGGTTTTTTAGGTTTTCATCTGCTAACACTACACCCGTTTCCATATGATGTTAGGTTTTTCATTTTTCAACTGCTAACATTACACCCCTTTCCATAGGGTTTTAGAGTTTTTAGGTTTTTCAACTGCTAACACTGCACCCCTTTCCATAGGGTTTCAGGGTTTCTTGGTTTTCAACTACTTACACCACACGGTTTTTTCATATGATGTTATATATTTCTATTTATTTCAGGGTCTTATTTTCTTGGAATTTACTGAGTGATATACATACAATAGGTAAACATGACTGTTATTGAGAATAGTATGTTGGTCCGAATATTGTTTTAGTGAAATACTATATAAAATGGTATTTTTGCTTTCTATGTGGCATAGGTCACCATGCTTTTCTTATTAATGTTGTCCAAAGTTCAGGTGAATAGAGTTTTCAATATGTACATATTGCACTGATTAGGGCATCTGTTGGGGTTTAGGTCATAGTTTAAGTGCGATAGGTCATAGTCCATCATGAATTTGTTTGTGTTCCTTCACTTAGTTCTCATCCACCAAGGCAGCAGGACACGAATACAGGGAAGTACACATTTTACCCGTTTGTTTTTTACTATCATAGAGCATGCTTTACACGATTAGGGCTATTTGTACGTACTTGTTGAGTTCTCCCCCGTTGAATAATGTTTTAACGATCATTTTGTTTTTTACACGTACTTATGGGTATTATAAGAGAAGGGCTAACTCACCACATCGTTTACGCACCTTATCCAATAAAAAACTCAGCATCCATTGAATTGTTGAACATGTCAAAGATGGTGTCTACCTTAGCGAACCAAAGGTGGCGTCCAGGTTAAATAATAATAACATCCAAGGTGTGGTCGGTGACAGGTATCGGTGGCAGGCTCCCGTGACAGGTATCCGTACCAGGTTTCCGTGCCGGGTTTCCGATTCAGGGGTTCTGTTGCGGAAATCGAGGGCGTAGCTTCGATATTACGTACTTTTTTAAGGGGATTACGCGATCTCGGAAAAAGTAGGCTTCGCGATGCAAAAGTAGTTTCTTCAAGGACTCTACCTATCACGTGACACTTTTCGAGATCATTGAAGGTCAAATGCGATTCAAGAATTTCGCGCAAAAGGGGGCGTGGTTTGTTATTTTTCTTTAAAAAAGGGCGTGGCCTCGATCGCGATACGACGGCGGCGTCGTTTGAAATACCCTTCACCAAGGACACTATTTTTGAGGTCAATGACCTACGACACATGTGACCCACTTCCGGGTACTAAAACACTTCCGGGGGTCCAAAGGTCAATGACCTACAAAGGGATCAAGGGGCGTTTCAACGCCGCCGATTAATTGATGACATCCTTCGGGGGGCGTGGCCTTGCTCCTGATTGGTCGAAGAAAAAGGGGCGCGGCTTCGCTCCGGATTGGACGATTTTGGCCACGCCCAGCGATGACGTCACACCCTATTGGCCACGCCCACCGATGACGTCACGCCCGATTGGCCACGCCCAAGGATGACGTCTCTTCCGCCGGCTTAGTGCCCTCCTATACTACTTTTACTGTATTTTTGTTACTGTCAATACGGCTACGCAAAAACATCGTACAAATTCAAAAATCTGGAGTAATGCAAAATGTTTTCATGGGAAAAAGAAGAACAATGTTTGCTCTTAAGGAGTTATTAGCATGGATCATTTAAAATTAAATAAAATATTACATACATGACGCAAGAAGAATGACCGTTGATCCGCCCGACAAGGGCTAAGATTTGGCTGCAACGCACCTTTTATAGACCACCCAAAATGGGTACTGAGTAGGGGATTGTCGCAGCCCTGCAAGGCAAGCGCTGGATTGAGCCCCTTGTAGTTGGGCTAGTGCCACAAACTACCTCAGTCTCAGATAGAAGAGAGTTTCTTGTAAACAAGGTACTCTCCAAGAGTCAGAGTGTCTTTTCTGGCTTGGACGCCCCCTTTCATATTGGATAAAAGAGGAGGCGCTGGTTGTTCGCCAACCTACGGTCAAGTGGTTTGGCGGCCTTGCCACTAGCCAAGCTCAGAGGGCGGGCCGGCGCCCTTACTGTTCTATAATTGGCTTGACCGTACCAGGTGCGACCTAGGAACGGTCAACTTGGATTTCAAAGGGGAGGCACAGTCTGGACAAGTTCCAAGGAACCAATGCCTTTTGCGTCGGTCCCGGCTCTCTTGGAGGTGGAGTAGGCCAATTTGAGGTAACTCTTTCGTGGCTCCTGTCCAGGTGAAGTGTTCCTGGATCCTTAGGAGAGTTTTCCAGGCGCCTTGGTGTCTGGAGAGCGCATGGTCGTGGTAAACCTTAATGATTTCTGCGATGAGGCAGCGTGGTACGACGATTTTTAAACATTTGGTGTACTCGTCGTCCTGGTCTCTGGGCAGATAGTCGTAGAGGATGTTGTCTTGGACGATGTACTCCTTTACGGTTGCACCTTTGTTGAGTCGGTCTACGATATCCTGAAGGATCGAGTCTTTCGCTTGCTCCGTGCGGATGGTTTCCTTGGAGAGAGGCGGCGAGTTGATCTTCTCGTCTTGGTTGTCGGCGGCTTCGGAAACGTCAGCTGTGCAACAACGAGACAGTGCGTCGGCTGTGGCGTTGTCTTTACCCAGTCGGTACACGATTTTGAAGTCGAACTTTTGCAGTCGGAGTGCCCATCGGATAAGTCGGCCGGTTGGGTTTTGTATGTTCCTTAGCCATTGTAAACCACGGTAGTCGCTTTCGACGGTAAAGAGCGTTCCTTCAAGGTAGGGCCAGAAGTGTTCGATTGCCCAGATTATGGCAAGGCATTCTTTTTCCACGGCGGCTTATTTCCTCTCTGCAGGGTTGAGCTTTCGGCTGGCGTATGCGACGGCTTGGTAGTGTCCCTCTGAGTCTTTTTGCGTCAGGGTCGCTCCTAATCCACGGTCGCTTGCGTCGACTTGTACGATGAACTCTTTGGTGTAGTCAGGCCTTATAAGCACGGGCGCGTTGATTAGGCTTTCCATCAGGTAGTCGAAGGCGGCTTGATGGTCTGGACCACAGTTGAATTTTACGTTTTTTCTTGTCAGGTGAACGAGAGGTTCGGATTTCTCTGCAACGTCAGGGATGAAGTTGCGGTACCAGTTGATCATTCCCAGAAATCTTCGGATACCTGTGATGTCTGTTGGTGGCGGGTAGTGCCTGGCGAAGTTTCCAGTCCACTCGGAGAAATTAGATGTCCAAAAAACTCTAACCTCTGTCTTCCGAAGTAGCATTTTTCTGGTTTCGCGGTCAGTCCTGCTCGTCGAAGGCGGTCGCAGAACTCGCGCAGAACAATCTTGTGTCTTTCGAATTCTTGAGTGGCTATCAGACTGTCGTCGAGGTAGCTGTAGCAATTGTTCCATTTTAGACCGCCTAGCACCTTGTCCATGAGTCTCTGGAAGGTTGCGGGGGCGTTGGTGAGCCCAAATAGCATACGGCGAAACTGGTAAGTTCCCACGTGTGTCGTGAATGCCGTTTTCTCTTTGTCCTGCTCGTCCATGCTGATCTGCCAAAATCCGCTCCTGAGGTCGATAAGGGTGAAGTAGCTCGCTTCTTTCACTGCGTTGAGGAGTTCGTCAATTCTTGGTAGCGTGTAGGAGTCGCGTCGGGTGATCGCGTTAAGCTTGCGGTAGTCGACGCAGAAACGCGATCCAGTGTCTTTCTTTTTTACGAGAACCACTGGGGACGACCACGGACTGTTGCTAGGCTCGATGACTCCAGCTTCCAACATCTGTCTGATCTCTTCCTCTATAATCGTCTTCTTCGCGGGGGCGTAGCAGTACGGTGAAACTGAGATGATCTTGTCACATGTTGTCTCGATGCGATGCCATACGATGTCTGTGAACCCAAGTTTGTTGCAGAAGACGTCCTTGTATTCGCTAAGGAGTTTGGAGATTTCTCTGGACTGGTTCGGCTCGATGTCAGCGTCTTCACTGGAAACGGCGAGGTTGGAGATGTGGTCCTGGGTAGCGCTTGATGGCTCCGTCGCTGGATGAGTCTCTCCCGGTGTGGCGGTGTCCACTCCCGGTTCACTGATGCTCCCGGTGATACTTTCTACTCGAACGATCGTGTAGGCGTACGTGTCTTCGGACTTCGGCGCGGTGAACGGGTGTCTGATGGTCTAGCCATCGTTGTACCATTCGTTTGTGCCGAAACATATGATGATCTTGTGGGCACGAAGGAAATTGTATCCCAGGATGAGCGCATCACTGTGTTCTTTGACGAGGGCGTCGAATGTGACCGGCTGTCCTTGTAGAAGACAGTTGACTGTTGCTCGCTCCCTGATGATGGAAGTGTCGTTGAGCGTCAGTACTTAGTGCGGCGCGATGCTGCGTATTTTGGTCCCTGGTCCTTGTATAGTGTCCAGTGTGGCTTTGGCTATGATGGATGTCGTCAACCCGCTGTCTATGAGGGTGTGGAGTCTCTTTCCATCGATGTCGAGTTCTACAAAACTCTGAAGTTCGGGAACGGCTTCGGTGAAGTGGCTGCTGGATGTCGAAGGTTTGAAGTCTGGATGGTCGGCTTTGAGTTTGCGACAATCGGTTTTCAGGTGGCCAAACTTCTGACAGTACTCGCTGTTCTTATTGTGGTAAGCAGAGTCCTTTCCCTTGACAGTTTTCTGAGATGGCTTTGACGAAGAGGTCTGGTCTTTTTTCTTTTTGGGATAAGACGCGTGATATCTGTTCGCGCACTTGCTTTTGGAAGTAGAGGTCTTGTTACTGCCAGCGCTGCTGCTGCTTCCTTCGGGTTTGTGGTAGCGTGCTGCGGCTTGTAGTATGGCTTCTGCTTCTTTACCTTGCTTCTTCAGCTCGTCGTAGGTCTTGACGTCCCTCCGGGGGATATATGGATGGTAATGGGGGTGTAGATTTCCCATCAGTCGTTGGACCTGCTCTTCTTCTTTAGGTGGGAGTTGCATCCTACTGTATAGCTCTTGGACGGCAATGGAGAAGTCGGTGACGGTCTCGGATGGCTTCTGGAACCTTAAGCGTATTTCGTCGCTGATCTGATAATCGTATGTCCGGGGCTGGAAGGTGTGTTGGATACGGGAAAATGGAGGATGGGTAATAAACAATGTTTAAGTGACAAATGTATTGATGAAATGTTTCACTGAACTTGGAGAATAAGTGTGATCACTAATGTGTGTAATTTTTCATTCTTGCAAAACAGGATTTGCTAAATGTAACATATCCAAGTAAATACGAAAGTGAAGGGAAAATATGGAGAGGACTACTCCTCATGGGACTCGGATTGGGAGTTGCGGCCACGTACATTACTGAGATTGATGATTCAATAATACTATTGTATTTCGTATAGCACTGTTTACAAATAAATGTTTTGCCAGAAATGTCGTAGAAATGTACTTTTGAACTCGACCGGGCTTGTTTTATACAACGATCTACACAAAACAATATTATGGTAATATCTCTTTAATAACACTAAGAACATTATATACACTACAATATGAAAGGAAACCGAGTATCGAACGTTACATTCAGCTAGTAACCAAAAGGGAAACATTTATAATTTGGACCAACTACCGCTTTGTCATACACGATTTTGTAGGTCCGGGTACTATTAATGTTAGTCAACGAGGCCTTAACCATGTTACGTTTAATTCTATTATCGTCTAAAACTATCCTAGTGATTTCACCTTCCCTCACAAAACCGTGTATGAGATCAAGCATAACCATAAAGTTAACTTTAGTCGCATTTTGAAAATTTTGAGAAATTCCTTTGACTTTGAACGTTGTTGTACCGTTCGATACCAGGTACCCGTAATTCTTTGGCCCTCCGCTAACGAACTCCTCGATGAACATGCCTTCTCCATATTCGGCTGTGATCTCGTCGTTCATCTTACCCAAGTTCTCACCAAGGTAGTGACGTATTGGGTCATTGTCCTTAGGTGAGATGTAAATAACCGAGTCGGTGTCCATATAGAGGGCACATTCACCGAGGAGTCGTAACACTTTGTATAACTTTAAACGTGCCATCGTAGTGGTAAACGCTGCAATTACAACGTTTGTATGCGATGACCCCGAAATGAAGTCCTTGGGGAGCTGGTACGTAACGAGAAGCATTCCTTCGTTTACGATATTTACATCGGAGACTTTATATTTAGGTGAAGTTATTAATTCGACGAATCTATCGTACGAGTCGACGTATTCGGTTTGAGGGAGGTCTTCCCTCATTCCAAAACGCCCCCAAAAAGAATTTAAACATAAATTGGCTAGGACACGTTTTCCCGGGTTCACTTTGATTTCGTTTTTGTCAAATTGGACGTTCTCTTTCCTATAAATAGAAAGTAAAAAAATGCAAGATTAGTATAATTTCCGTATAGTAATAAACAAAATAACAATACTCGATGGAAATACACACTCGAAATAGTCTTGAATGAATTTGTCCTGGTCGTTATCTGTCTTCACCCACGAAGGCCATCCGGAGGATTGTTGTTTTATTTTCGAAAACATGTCCACATATTCTCCGAACAGACCTTGTGGGTATTTGGGCGTTGAACCGTACTCGGCACTGTCGTCATAGTGCCAAACGCCGTGCACCATTACAATCTATGAAATATATAAAGATGAAAGAGTTTAGCTAACCAAATAGAATCAAACGTACATATTATAAGCACACTGCTTACCTCGTATCCTTCGGTCAATGCGACATCCACCTCGGGTGTGCACCATGTTGCTGTAATTTCACGATCACGAGCAACGTGGTGGCACGTGTCCTGTATGTTGTCTTCCACGCACTTTCGACAAAGAGGAAACATAAGTTTTCCTTGTACGCGGAAGGGAAGGACCGGGTAAAAGAGTTGTCTCAGAGGAAGGATTGTGGCCTTGATGAGGCCAAAGTACTCTCCTTTTGCGTAGGTTTTAGGGAAGATGGCCTTTGGATGTCCGACAGGCATCTTTCCAAATTTGTTGATGGTGGGGTAGAGGGAAACAAAATCGTAATACCGAATTGCCTCCCCTTCCCCCACCTTGGCATAGAGTCGTAATGCGTGCGTTCTTCCTCCGTAGAACGCATCGCGAGGGTTTATAGGTTCGGGAACATCGACGCCGTCCACAAAGTCGCGCATTTCGTGATCGCTTCTCATCAGTTTCACGAAATCGCATTCCCACATCCTTACCAACTTGTGATCCGGTGCAACCTGTTTTAGGTATCGTTCCTTGTCAAGGGTCCTTGAAAACAAGTCCGCCATCTTAGACCCTAGACGTAGGTTATCTTCTTTAGGGCCGTAACACCTCTGACAACCGTGATAGTAACAACCGTAGAACTCGAAGATAGTCTTGGTTTCACGGCACTATCCATCGATGTAATATTTTCCGACTTTCGCCTCGCCCTCCAGTGATGTTGCGTTCACAATGTCCGTATTGGTCTTGTGACCCAACCACGCCATCCACCGAAGGGAGAGGCTGCTTTGTTGTCGTCATCCGGAGTAGCCGTCCTGAGGAACGATACCTATGGTGTTGGGTTTTAGGATGTGGGTGCGGAACACTTTATGGCACACAGCCCCGATTGTAACGGAGGAAAAGGGATCGACTTTTGTAGTCTCGATGAACTCGTTCCGAAACTAAAAAAGTAAAATAAACAAGTATTAGTCATATGAAAACTACAAACCAAAAGAAAGTGTAAGAAATGTGCTTACGCATATGCAGGATTCCTTCAGGATTTGGACGTCTGAATTGCAGTATGCAATTAGCTTGTCTTTTAGGTTGAAAGTTTTGAGAAGGTCTTTTTCGTACTTTGCCTTCTCCTCAAAGTACCATTTTTGGAATTTTGCACGGTTCGCTACCGTCATCGTATCTGCACCGTAGTACTTCTCCTCAGGTAGCGGACCGTTGTAATTTTGATTTTCATTTGTGTTAAAAAAAAGTGGGGAAAATGCCCTTTTTTCAATGCGGTAAAACCGAAAGTACAAGGAAGTTTCAAAAGTGGCATAGGCAGAAATGAATGAGAATCGATGAATCGGATGTCAAAATTTTGTACGTGTAACGATGGAATCTTTAAACCTGACTTGATCGGGACTACGTACAAGTTTTACTGATGCAAGTAGTCGAGGATTAAGAAACTATCGTACGCTTTGGCATAGTGCGCGATAAAAACCTTCTCGTGACTTTCCCTAGGCAATCCGCAGTTTTCATCAAAGATCCAACTACAAAAGTCGTCCCGGCTGTGTGCACCATAGAACACTTTGTGGACGTCGTCTTCCCCCTGACAGATGACGAGGTTCGGTGTGTGGATGCTGGTTTCCTGTGTGCATTTGAAGTCGTAATAGAAGCGAATAGGTGGCGCTTTCGTGGGCGACTTCATCACCGTATTATCCTCCTTTTGCACGAAACAGAGGTGACCGGCATCTTGAAACTTCTTGCACGTTGCGCACCTTTTTTTGAAGCACATAGGACTCGGCCCCCTGTGCCCCGATTTGTGGCAGTGATTGCATCGCACATTATGTCCGCAAATACCGTTGGCCTTATGCGTTTTCATGCACGAGTCATCGTAGAAGAATCTGTAATGCAACAACATATTGAAGAATTTACATATTCAAAACCCAAGGTATTAGTAATGAAACACTTAGGTGTTAATGACTACGTACCGATTGCAATCATCGCAAAGTAACTTTGCTTCGATTTCTTTATGCGCGCACTCTGTCGATTTGCACGAGTAGCAAGACTCTGTGCACACGTGTGTTTTAATGTTTCTTGTCTCTGCAAGACAATTGTCGCACACATACGAACATCCAAGGAAGCCCGAATAGATTATATCATATATTATATTATATTAATACATTGTAAATTCTTACTAGGCTTAGAGGGTCCCGTGAATATTCTCTTGTTTCCGATATGAGCACCGTAAATGAGTATTTGGTACTGGGAGACGTGCACTTGGAATTTGTGCGCCTCTTCAACACCGCACGGACCAAGTGGTACTCCCGCAGCAGAATGCAATCCTTCCACCTCTTTTCTTTGAGCAGGCCTTTCACTTGCTCGAAGGTGTTTGTATCTTTTCTTGTTTTCAGTTGTAGGGTTCATGTCCATTATTAGACGTGCTCTAGCCACAACAAGAGCGCGTGCCATGCACAATGCGTCATCGTTCATGATGGTAACGATGGAGTGCTTCTTTCCACTCCATGTTCCCAGGTCGATTGTTGTTCTGTTATTCATATGTCTTTCTCTTTTACCGCTGCCGGAAGGTGGGAGTTTAACACGAATAATATTAATCCGCATCCCACCACCTTCGAGCAGGATTTTCTCGTTTGAGTTGAGAATTTTAGCGAGCGATGTTATTACTTTATCGGGATCAAATGCATCAACTCGCACAAATTTACCGTTATACGGTGCGTTCAACCCGTCGGCATCCAAATGAATACAGATTTTCATATCCGGATCCGACAGGTTGATTATGTTATTGAACATATCCCTCAAGATCTCATGGACCTTTACGGGGAACTCCTCGGGCTGTATTTCGGACATGTTGCGAAATCTAACTTGTAGATCCGAAACGTCAAGTTGGAATCGCTCGGCTTTGCTCTTTGTTATCTCCTTTACGTCGTAGTATTTCGAGATGGAATCGTTTTCTTCGATGTTGTCAATGTTCATCGCACCTTCATCCACAAACTCGTCGAGGTTCCATCCGGAACCGTCGATGTTGAGACGTCGTTGTTTATAGGTTGGTGCGCCAGTGGTGTCATCGTTCCCCGTATTCTTATGTTTGTTAGAGTCTTGCATAACAATTTGATCAACCTAATAATATATAGACCTAATTTAGACACTACTTTTGATAAAATAATTATAGTTGCAGGCAGTTGTTTGTATGTATGTATGTATTGTTTAATGTTAATGATACTGTTTAATCATATTGTTAAATGATGTTGTTTAATGATAGAAAAGTGTGATAACTACTATTGATTGATTGATTGATTAATGATGTTGTTTATTGAAAGAAGAGTGTGATAACTACCATTGATTGATTGTTTAATGATATTGTTTAATAATATTGTTTAATTAAAAGGAGGGCGAAAGCTAATATCACTTCGTACTTATTCTTAAAGTAATACCTCCAATATTTTCAATGTGTACGATCGTTATATATCAAGATTCCTACCACTATTAAGATATGTTGTGTGAATCTGTGTTTATCCTATGAAACAATTACAAAAGCATGGTACTTACATTGTTTGCTCTTTTTGTGTGGTCCATCCTATAGCTTCTATGCAGGTTGATGATACCTCTTGACACAATAGTTGTCACAAACTCATGCAGTCTCAAAGAGAGAATGATTTCCTTGGTGAAAGTTGAGGCTTATATAGTGAAAGTAACATGATGTTTTTCTACTTTCTTTGAGGTTTTAAGGGCACTCGTGTGTTATATTTGGTAACTAATGTAAATTTTTACTATTTCCAATGCATTTTCTTCTTTGTTGCTATGAGAAAGTGGAATAGACACCAAGTAGGTCATGAAGGAACTGATACTTTCACAGTAAGAGAAAGTGGAATAGGCACTAAGTAGGTCATGGCGGTCCTTATCCTTTCACTGTATGAGAAAGTGGAATAGGCCCTAGTCTTATTTCGGACCTTTTAGCTCAATATAGGCCATTTCCTTGTTGCCTAAAGTAAGCTTTTCTGCATGCAAAGAGTGGACATCAATAGGTATAAAGGATTTATACAGTATGTAATATATTTTATATTATAGGGTATATGTATGTGGTTATTATTTTAAATGTATATATGTATATAGTTAATAGTTTATATGTATATTCCTATAAAGAATATGCTGTATCATATATGATTTCATTTAGAAATGGATGTACTTATAAGAAAAAAGGGTTGACATGCCACCTACTTTGGGGGAGTATGACCCCCTCGTTGATGTGTTATTTTCACTTAACCCATGTGTATATAACCGTAATATATGTGCATAAACTTTTTACTTTGTATGTATATATGTATGTACTTATGCAATATATGTATATATCTACACAATTTGATATAGATATGATGAGTAATAGGATTTAAACAAACATTCCAAGTCATGGATTCCGAGTCATGTGTTCCGATCCGATGCAGAAATCAATTGTATTATAAACACATATCGCAATGCAGAGTGATTATGCTATTAAAACATATGTTCCAATGCGGAGATTAGTATTTATTTGATCATAAAAACTTTTATTCCGATGCAGGGATCAAGAGTCAGAATTGGCAACAGTGATAGTATAATAGACATATAACAATGCAGACAAAATTACACTATATTATTTGATTATACTACGTATATTTCCCATTACAATATTAAATTACACTATATTATTATTTGATTACACTGTTATTTGATTACACTATATTATTTGATTACACTATATTGTTTGATTAACCTATATTGTTTGATTACCCTATGTTATTTGATTACACCATATTATTTGATTACACTATATTATTTGATTACACTATATTGTTTGATTAACCTATATTGTTTGATTACACTATATTGTTTGATTAACCTATATTGTTTGATTAACCTATATTGTTTGATTACACTATATTATTTGATTACACTATATTATTTGATTACACTATATTATTTGATTACACTATATTATTTGATTACACTATATTATTTAATTACACTATATTATTTGATTATACAGTAGGACCTCGATATAGCGTCTCCCGCATACAACGTTTTTCCGCTTATAACATACAAATCCAATTTAGCCGATTTTCAGCATGCCTTTTTAGTGTTAGAAAATCCCGCATATAACGAACCTGCTTATAATGAAATCCCGTTTATAAAGCAGATTATTTATAGAGGAAGATTATTCGTTGAGAGTACGGAAGCTGTGTCAAATCTTATTTGGGATTGCAAAGAAAGAACGGGAAAAAGGACGGCGAGTATCTGTATACTTTAATAGAATTACGATTGACGGTAAACAGTTTACGTGGAACGACAGAAGCAGTGAATTAGAAGAGATAGAAAAGGTCTGGATAAAAACGAGCCAAGGGGGAGAGAAAGAGAGTGACATTTATGTCTTGGAATGTGCAAGGAATATGGAATAAGGGAACAGAATTTTGGGGGGAAATAAATAAGTTTGATGGGATAGCTCTACTTGAGACGTGGATTACATGGGAACGTTGGGAGAAGTTCAAAGGAAAATTAAATACTGAATTCAACTGGTTTTGTCTGCCGGCACAGAAGGAAAAGAGGAGGGGGAGAGCAAAAGAGGGAATAATAATTGGGAGAAAAAGAGGGATTAAAGTAATAAAGCAAATTAATGGAGAAAGTAAAATGTTAGTCTATCAAGAAATAGAGGTGGATAAGAAGATATGGGGGTGGGTAGTAATTAATAGAAATGGGGAGTGGAAGGAAGTTAAAAAAGATATAAAAGAAATATTGGAAAAGGAAATAGATGGCACAGAGAAGAGGTTATTAATGATGGGAGATTTTAACGCGACGACAGGGGTAGAGGGGGGTAAGATCCTATCTAGGGGTGAAAGAGAAAGGAGAGAGTCCAAGGATAAAGAATTGAACAGAGATGGCAAATACTTGATAGAATTGTTGGATGAGTTAAGTCTGGGAATTCTAAATGGTGGTGAAAGTGATATAAGTACGTAAAGGAGATTGGACTTATGTAGGATATAAGACAAACACAGTAATTGATTATGGTCTGGTAAACTTAGAAGCTGGGGATGAGATTGACAAGTTCTGGGTGGCTGATAATATAGACTCAGATCACCAACCGTTAATAGTACAGTTGAAGAATCATTATTTAGTGGAGGAAGAAGAGACGAGGGTGGTGGAATGGCAAAAATATGAGTGGAATGAAGAGGGTATTACAAATTACCAAAGGCAGTTGGCTATAAGAATTGAGGGATGGGAAGATTGTTTAGAGGTAGAGGACTTGTGGGGAAGGCTAAAGGATAGGGTGGAAAACTCAAGAAAAAGGGAGAAATGGACAAGAAAGACAAGGACACCAAGAAGTAAAAAAGAGAAATGGTGGGATGAAGATTGTTGGGATTTAAAAAAAAGGTAAGGAGAGAACTGAAACAGTTGAAAATGGCACGGACAGAACAAGAAAAGAGTCAGAGAAGGGAATGTTATAGACATATAAAGAAGGAATATAGGAGTCTTTGTGCAGATAAAAAAATGGGAGAGAATAAGAGGTGGTTAGAGAGGATCAAGAAAGTGGGCTGTGAGAAAGAATTTTGGAAAGTCATAAATGAAGCCGGGGGAAAAAGATCAAAATTTAACAAGTTAGAAATAGAGGAGGATAAACTGGTAACGTATTTCAAAGAACTATTAGGAGAAGAAGAGATAGTACAGAATTCGGACCAAGAGATTAGAGACGAAGAGGAAGGGGACATAGAAATTTCAAGACAGGAAGTAGAATTGGCAATAAAGAGGTTGCGGAAGAATAAGGCAGGGGGAGTTGATAACCTCGAGAATGAAATCTGGATATATGGGGATAACGCCATTAAAGAACAACTGGTGAAATTATTTAATTTAATATGGAAAGAAGGTAAGATGCCAATGGAGTGGCGGAAGGCAAAGATTTGTCCAATTTTTAAAGGGGGGAATAATATGGATGCAAAGAACTATAGGGGGATATCATTGTTGGCAACAGCTTACAAAATCTTTGCGGCAGTGTTAGAAAATAGGATAACGACGGTTATGGAAAGCAAGGGAGCCCTTAAGGAATGGCAAGGAGGGTTTAGAGCAGGGCGTGGAACGATGGATAGTGTATATATATTGCATACTATGATTGATATGATTGTTATTTGATTACACTATATTATTTGATTACACTATATTGTTTGATTAACCTATATTGTTTGATTACCCTATGTTATTTGATTACACCATATTATTTGATTACACTATATTATTTAATTACACTATATTATTTGATTACACTATATTGTTTGATTAACCTATATTATTTGATTATACTATATTGTTTGATTAACCTATATTGTTTGATTAACCAATATTATTTGATCACACTATATTATTTGATTACACTATATTATTTGATTACACTATATTATTTAATTACACTATATTATTTGATTATACAGAAGTACCTCGATATAGCGTCTCCCGCATACAACGTTTTTCCGCTTATAACATACAAATCCAATTTAGCCGATATTCAGCATGCCTTTTTAGTGTTAGAAAATCCCACATATAACGAACCCGCTTATAATGAAATCCCGTTTATAAAGCAGATATTTCGCTGCAACCCATCCTGAGATAACGTTTTTGAAGCATAAATTTGTAGCAAAAGGGGTATATTTTCACTAACGGCAGCGGCGGGGCAGTCTCCACTACCCAGGTAGGGGTGACTGCAGCAAAGTCGCGACTAGATATACACTGTCTTCTTCCTGTGAGCAGTGGGTTGCGCAGCAGCCCCCGCCCTCTCCTGATTTCTCCAATCACATGGGTCGCGACTGTTTCATGCCAACTCGAAAGCTCAAAGTTCTACTGCATAACGAGTCCTAATTAAGATGTACTATGTAAACTGTATACTATGTACATTAGTATGTTCTAAAATTTAAAAATAAAAAGTTCTCATAATAAAAAGCTTGTGCGCGACGTTTCCACTTCATTTATTGCAAAAAACCAAAAAGTCCGCATTTAACAAATCCCGCTTATAAAGTTGAAAAATCTTGCATTTGACCGCAACGCTATATCGAGGTCCTACTGTACTATATTATTTGATTACACTATGTTATTTGATGGTTCTTTATCTTAGATATTAAAAAAATGGTGGATTGTGACAAAACTCCACTTTCATTTTGCATAGTGCTATTCACAAAATTGATATACAAATGATGAGTTATAGGATTTAAAGAAACATTCCAAGTCATGAATTCCGCAACAGGTTTCCGAGTCAGGGATTCAGCAACAGGATTCCGTATCAGGATTCCGTATCAGGATTCTGTATCAGGAATCAAGCATGGAATAAACCCCCTCCAGCAAGAATGTGTATTTTTTACCCGCTCCTTCACCTTTGCAAATTAAATATTTATTACGTAATAATGTAAATGTAGTGTTTTCAATGAAATGAACTAGCCTAATTACGCAAAACGAGAGAGAGAAAGTACGTTTTTTGTGGCCAAAGGTTATTTTCAAGGTTAAATATCGTTCAGGAAGGAAAAAAGTCGTTAAATTTGAATTTCGCGCCAGAAAGGGGCGTGGCCTATTATTTGTCCCAAGAAGGCGTGTCCTCGTTTGTGATTGGTTGGCGGCGTCTTTGGTATTGCATTCACCAAAACACGCAACGCTAACGACTACGCCTCGCACCTAGCGCTCACCAGTCCAGACTCCGCCTTCTAGCATGGACAGGAAGACACAATCAGTGACTTCATAAACGAGTTCCACAATGTCTTCTACACCTCCCTCGGATATACAAAGGTGGTGTCTCACAAGATAGAACTGACGTGCAACAAGATCAACAGTGTGCCGCCAAAAAAGCCCTCATAGAGAAAGAGATCAAGAAATACTCACTGCTGGTGTCATTGAGCCCAGCAACTGTCCATGGTCATCACCAGTGATCCCAGTGAGAAAGCTGGACGCCTGATGGAGATTCGGAATCAACTAGATAAATCTGAATGCCATCACCAAATGCAACTGTTACCCTCTCCCACGGATCGACGACCTTCCTGATGCTGTCAGAGAAGCCAAATACTTTTCATTACGGGACTTCCGAAGCGGATTTTGGAAGATCTATATAGATGAAACTGACAAAGAAAAGACGGCATTCACCATGCATGCGGTGACTTTTCGGTACCGCCAATCACTATTTGAACTCACCAACGCTCCGGCTACGTTCCAGACACTCATGGACAAATTGTTGGGTGGACTGAACTGGAAAGATTGCTTAGCTTCATGGATGACAGTCTAATAGAGAACCTGAACTTTCAAGGAGCACAACATTTATCGTTGTGAGTTCTGCAGACGCCTCCGTCGTGCAGATTTAACCGCCAAGCCCGAGAATTGTTGCCTTGGGAAACGTGAACTTGAGTTCCTAGGACACCTGATTTCACCAAGAGTACTGCAGACTGCACCAGGCAAGATTGAAGTGTTCAAAGTGTATCCAGCACCAACAAACATAACAGGAATCTGCTGGTTCCTTGGCATGATTAATTGGTATAGAAATTTCATACCAGACATCAACAAAAGATCCGAGCCCCTTGTGCATCTGATGAGGATACAATGGACCTGGGGACCAGACAAAGAATACGCCCTAAATTACCTGTGGAAATGCACCAGTGCTCGCCCGTTCAGACTACACCCAGCCGTTCATAGTCCAAGTTGACGCCAGCAATCTCAGACTTGGTGCCTTCGCCTACCCCATCCGAAACTTGAACGCAGCCGAAAAGAAGTACAGTAGGACCTCGATATATCGTTGCGGTCAAATGCGGACAGTTTTTTTTGCAATAAATGAAGTGGAAACGTCGCGCACAAGCTTTTTATTACGAGAACATTTTATTTTTAAATTTTGGAGCATACTAAAGTACATAGTATACAGTTTACATAATCCATCTTAATTAGGACTTGAAGTAGTCCGTGATATTGGTCTGTTTGATCTTCAGGCAGCGAGCGAGCGAGCTTGATTGATAAACTCCAACAAGGCCTTTTTCACATCCGGGTACTTGGACACTTTCAACTTTTGCCTAATCTTAGCACCGCTCAGAAATACAGCTTATATTTTCTGCCTATTCTTGAGGATTCCTTGCAGGGTGGATGCTGAAATCTTGAGTCGCTCGGCTATCTGGTTCTTGGGCCTGTTTGGGTTGTAGTCAAACTCCTTCAGGATTGCCATCTTGGTTGAGATGGTGATCTTGGACCTCTTGATGGGCTTCTTGTGCCCCTTGATGTTTGGCGGCTTCGGAGGCATTGTTTTCTGTATGACTCGTTATGCAGTAGAACTTTGAACTTTGTGAGTCGGCATGAGACGGTCGCGACCCGTGTGATTGGAGAAATCAGGAGAGGGCAGGGCTGCTGCGCAACCCACTGCTCACAGACAGTGATCCAGGAAGCAGACAGTGTATGTCTAGTCACGATTTTGCTGCAGTCACCCCTACCTGGGTAGTGGAGACTGCCCTGCCGCTGCTGTTAGTGAGAAAGTATACCCCTTCAGCTGCAAATTCACGTTTCAAGAACGTTATATCAGGATGGGTTGCAGAGAAATATCTGCTTTATAAACGGGATTTCATTATAATTGGGTTCGTTATATGCGGGTTTTTCTAACACTGAAAAGGCATACTGAAAATCTGTTAATTTGGATATGTATGTTATAAGCGGAATAACGTTGTATGCGGGAGACACTATAAGCGGGTCCTACTGTATGTCAGTGTCGAAAAGTAGTGCCTCGCCATAATCTGGGCGATCGTGCATTTCCGACAGTAGAAATCACCCAATTAATCATTGAGTGTGGCCACCGAGAGCTCCAGTTGTTAAAAATACAACATTTAAAACCCTACTGGACGCCTCATCCGATGGGCCCTCAGTCCGCGAAAGTTCAACATTACCATCAACTATCGACCAGGTAAAAATAACGCGGTTGCGGATGAACTATTCCGATGCTATGCAGCCGACATCTCCGAAGACGCCAATAAAGACAAAGTCATCGAGCTAATCTCTTTGGACTTGCTCCGTGAGAAGCAAGCTGATTAAAAGGAATTTCGTGGGAAGATACAAGAAGGACAGGACTTGCAGGATTACGTATTCTGTGACGACATCCTTTACAAATATTTGCCTTAGGACCAGGACAACGAATGCACCGCAGTCTCAAAACAGTTGTTTCGAAGAGCCCGATCGCAGAAATCCCCAGCCTCCGCCAAAACCAAACAGACAATGGTCCACATTTTCGCGGAAAACCTTTCAAATGTGCCTGCACCAACAACGGGATCAAGAATAAGATCATGCTAACTTACCACCCCCAGTCTAACCCTACTGAACCTGTGAGCAAGTGTGACAGTTCCGATTTTTTTGAACCGATATAGTCCTCTTACCACATAAATAATGCTCCAGACTATTCCTACTTTTGTATATACCCACCGATTGCCGCTATTTGTCCATCACCGAAGTTAGGCTCCGCCCACTCGCGATATTGGGCGTAATCGGTAACTCATTTTCTGGCCACAGATCTGGAGCTTTGACCAGAAAAGTTGGTCGGCAATCCATTTCTGTCAGGCCCTCGCCTACAGCTGAGCCGCGGGTAGGGTCGACCGGACGTCGTGGGCCGGACCAAGGGCCCTGGGGCAAGGTCTTGGTTGTCGAGGGCGTTGGAACAAGAGGTCCCTTGAGGGTAGACTGAGGTCCAGGAACACGGTGGCCGAAGAGAGAAGTCCTCACCGTGAGGGTAGACGGAGGTTCAGGAAACGCGATGGTCACAGAGAGAAGT
>WWPM01022058.1:0-19700 GCA_023279145.1 Glomeris maerens
TTGAAGGCCCTGATGTTTTTCTCTCTAAATTCACGCCAATTCAAACGTGCATTTGAGCAACAAGTTTGTTTGAGAAGCAAGAGCATGCGGACTGAGAATGTTGCAATGTTTGTCTATTGCAGAGGATGCTTAGTTACCTTCACATACGTGAGCAAGCGTGAATAAATTCGGCTTTCAGTCGAAAAACTGATATACTTCATGCTTATTTACACGTTTATTGGAGTAGGAAGTGGGGAAAAATAAGAGTTGTCAATGTAAACTCACCCGACTTGGGTGCTCTTCCACGGCTGTCGGCTGCTTTCAGCACTTTACTCTGCTTACTGTTGTGAGCTGTAGGACCCCCTTGGGAAGTTTCAATCTTCTTGTCTGAAGAATATGAGAGGAGGCATAGAATAAAAAAGAAAGAAAAAAATTCAGCATATGTATTACATAAAAGGACGGTGGGACTTTTGGAATTCAACAGTTTCAAAGCAACCAAAGGGAAATATATGGACATGCGCAGTAATTTTTGTGAAAAGAAAACTTGCTCTCAGCATGTGCATGCGCCATGTATACTGCGACAAACACCACGCTGAATTTGATTATATGCGTGGAACGACGAAACAAATGCATCCCTATACACAAAATATACGTACACACCTAGGTATATACTGTATGTATACTACGTACAGCGACTGCTTGTTTATGCAGCACATAAACTGAAAACTCGCAATGTGCCAAAAATCAACAGTTGCCTAGGCAAATTCAATCACGTGCCAGCTAGCCAAGTTATACGAAAATAAAATAAAGCAATATAACGACAACTATGTAGCGCATGGAACACCAACTTCGCACTTTCAAGTAAAAGAGCAAGGTGATAGCCAGCTAGCTAACAAGAAATTCCAGTCAAATTTTTAAAACTGATTTGCGCTTTCCATAATATATTCATCTGCCTCATTTATTAAATTATAAATCCCATAATTATTGTTTAAATAAGGATATTCACTAAAATTACAAACAAACAATTATAAAAAGCACTGACCAAACTATTGTATTGGCGGTATTATTGGCAAAGGGGAGCTTTTAAGATAGGCTTCCTTTCAATGCACCGAAAATGTGATTTTACTTGGGCAAATGCTCATCGCGTCATAAAATGGTGAACCACTGAACAGAAGTTGCTTTTACCTTTATAACGAGCTTTTCAGAGTTTGGTATTTCTGTAAACTAGAAATAAATCCAGGGCACATATTATACTAATTAATTCTTAACAAAACAGAAAATCGGCAAAGAAAAAAAAATACGAACTACTGGAGATATACTTAAATAATTGTAACTTTCATAAAAAGGTTCTACCTCATTAAAAACCCCCTCCACACACCCTGAAGCATAGAGTATCCATGAAAGATTCACCGAAAATTTGAAAAAATAATGGATATAGTATCTTTAGAGATTAAATGATGGGAAAAATTAGTAATTTACGTTTTCATTAACCGGATGCATTCCAACGTTTTCAAGAAAACGACCCCATAAATGATTGCGAAAAAAATTCTTTGCAGGAATCAATATGGCTTATACATGGGGCGTGTTCCTATGCATATAATGTTATTATGCAGATTATATGCCCTGCAGAGATAATTCCACTAATGGTCTACTTACTTTTTGAAATGAGCAGTCTTCTTACAAAACAGTATTGCTTCTTCATTCAAAAATACCCTGGCGTTTTGCAGCTTTAATAACAAAATCCATTTTAAAAAACCACGAGATATCCATGTATTAAATTTATCCTGCCCGAGTCATTTCCAAGAAATATTAGAAATCCCTTGGTAACAATTGGTGTACGCAACTTCTCTCTAATTCAACTTTATTCCATTAACAGTGAAAGAATGATAATTTTTTTAGTTGCCACGATCATTCTTGCCTGTAGCCAAATACTTACTTATTTTATACTTTAGTTACACGAAATGTCGATTAGCAATGGCTATTCCACGTAAATTACACGGTATGACAATTTCACGGTCGACTGAGGCCAGAACAAGTCAATTACATTGATATATATTTAGTAGGGAGCTTAGTGAACAAGAATAAACAAAGTCTTAAGTCTACTGCTTTCCACTTGACGAAACTCTGCCGTTGGCTCTCAAGCACCAAGGAAATATTTAGCTTGCATGCATGCACAAAGTTTGCAGAAGTTTGTCTATGTATACGACCGAGCTGAATTCCACATATGTCAGCGAGCTTTGCGAATTTCCATAAAATGCCCGTTAAAGAAGAATCACTTTTCCAAAATGTCACATTTGTCTCCATCAAAGTGCAATCAGATAAATGAACAATTGAGGCGCATTACCATATCATACAATAAAACGTCATTAGCCTGCACAGAAACCCAACAAAGAAGGCTAATATCCAGTTATGGGCATGCGCACTCCTCGTTTATGACAATAACAATAGCCAAGCTCGTCTACATCACTACACTTGTTATTTTTCCAAGTGCACCTCGCGCCAATGCACTAAAATGATAAATGGTTTGTCGTTATTTTTATAACAATGCGCACAAATAAATTTCCATCTTGAATATAACGCAAGGACTTTGCAAAAACAACGCAATTCTCTCATACATAAAATCTAGAGCAGCGATTAGAAGATGTATTCAAGATTAACAGCAATCCATCCATACCTTTATGGGAAATACCGTTCACAACAAAATGCAAACAAGCCAGTAGTTCTCAGCTTTATTCAAGTGACGTCAACTAATATGGTTATCAAATACGCCATCGAAAAATAACGAGTTTATAACAATAAAACTGATGACGTCAATCTGACAATTTGCTCAAAATTGAGTTACTGCCTTTTGGCTTTGGATGAATGAACTAATGTCTTCTACTAATTTCATATCCTCTTGCATGCTCATTGCTGCTAATACAGAAACTATATAAAAATTTATTTATATTACATTTTCCGATTTCGGTGGCTTTATCGGGTTGGGCGAAAGTCAATTTTAATGTACAACGATTAAGGTTTTGACTGCAAACATTACTTTGACCGCCATATAGAAGGAAATAAGAATTCTATTATAACAACGGAATAATCAAAAACATATAAAATGTGATTTCAACTTCGAAAATAATTCCAAGTGCATAAAAGTTACTTGCTGCAGTGTGCAAAGACAACAAACATTAAAAGCACGATTTGATGTTAGACTAGCCCAATAATTTTCTCCAAATACTACTAGTATTGATTCTTCTAAAGGGACACCACCAAAACAATTTTCCAATAGCTATAAAATGTAAACAATAAGACGGTTATTTTCGCAATACTATCTACAAATATTCAAACATTCTGCGTGTAAATAGCAATAAATCGATCCGGTTATTTAAAGGTACGTATTATTTCTTAAAGATGTATATGAATCCCTACAAAACATTTATTTCATCCCGAATAACTCCTCTAATCTTGCTTTTGCTGTATTGTGACCATGTTCAGATGTTATTATAAGAGTTTTAGAAACTAAGGTGGCCGGAGCAAGACTGAATAGGGAATATAATTGCCAATGAAAGCATGCGCAAGATAACAGAAGTTTATTTTCCGTCAGCTTATTGTGTTTGTAGCTAATGTTTGTGTCATGCTATGCTCAGGAAACTAACCATGCCACTAATTAAATCTAAAGGGAAATTATCCCCAGCCAAGTCCATTTAAGTAGGGTCAAAGCGAAAACATCAACATAAATTTCAATTTGTCTCATTTCTCTCATTATCAACTTTGACCACACCGGCATTCATGCCTAAACAAGTTCACAAGTATAGATTGAAGTTTATTGGACGTCTGCAATTTTGAAACTATATTGTTAGCCTCGTTATGACTATCAACTCGTTCGCTTTCCTCACCCGTATATATTTCAAATGCAACGTCCCCCAGGAGAGTAACAGTGGAAAATTTCATTCGCAACTTTTGATCGCACGAATCGAAATTGGTCGACTGTGTGCACATGTGCAAACATATATTGTAATAAAGCCAAGTGCAGTAGAAGGCAGGCGCAAGAAAACTACTAACTCCGTAAATTGTGAATAATTGAAGCCTGCTTTTTAATGACCCAATCAAGTCACAACGCTTTTCTCCATGCAGATGCATTATAACAAATTACTAAATGCAAACTGCATGGTTCTTGCCTCCAGGTAAATCACAGGCAATAATATAGCCACATTAGAAAGATGTTCCAAGATTTATATTACACAAATCACCACATATAAGAAACTAATCTCATGGAAGCTGTTATAATTAAGACGTTCAACTATATACGTAATCAGCAAAAACCTAATTGTAAGAGAAATGTTTCTGGGAATTTGCTGCTTTTATAAATTCATTTTCATGCGTGTGACATTCACTTTGAAAATTATTGAAATCCTACCGATAAACACATGTGTAGTCGGTAATCTGAAGGGTTGAAACGGGTTCAGTCACTCATTGAAAGGATAATGCATGGTGTAAAGCAAATAGTTGGAAAAAAGAACTCATTAAAGGATTTATCCTACAGATTCTGTCCCTTCGTATGAGTGGATTGGGCCCTTCTCAACCTTAACTGTACATGGCTTAGCATCAAGTGGTCGTGTAAAATAAGAGCATTCAAGTGCAAAATGGGTAGCACAATGCGCCGCAAGGTGATATTTCTCTTACCAGCATGAGAATCCAGTTCATTCAAGTACTTAAACGAATCCAGCACCTTTTGCGAAGCGAATGTCCGGTTAGTGGCAATGGTAGGCCCTGGGGATGTATACAGTAAAGCTCTTGGAGACCAATGTAACCCACAAACATTTCCCGTTGCAGCTAAGCACATTAGTGCCCTTCAATCACACATAGCAACATCATTGAATTGTCGCTTTAGTGAAGACACAATTTCCAGAGTTTGCAAGATGGAAAAAGGAAACAAGGTTAACAAAAGGGATGATGAAGCCGATATTTGTTGAATAAATATGCCACGTGTCTTTCGTCATTTCTTTGTATCGTAGGCCTATATAACGTTGGGAAATTCGGAGGATATTTTAAGAACGGTGAAAATTCAAAAAGTCACAAAATCATTTCTACTTCACCTGGCAATAAAATAGCAAATCCAAACTGTAACTAGTTCTTCATAACAAGGTTCAGCAAGTTTAATTGGTCAAAAACCCTTGGGTTTAAGAGCTCAAACAAACCAAATAGAGTTGAAGTGCTCCTAATGCCAAACCCTAGGGACCACAATATTTTTTTTCCTAAAACTTGAATCATAAATACAAAGTTGAACTAAAGAAATATTGATTATGCATGAGAGATGCTTATTTATATTTTTTGACGTATTGACTTGTATTTCCAGGATTTGCATCCATTGTTTAGTATCTTCTCAATATTTTAAAGTAGGCAATATATTCGAGATTATATATGCATTCTGTAGTTAACATGAATTCAATTACATGAAGAAGTAGCACTATGCCAAGTAGCAGCTGAATACCTGCATGCTTATTGCAGGCTTCAATCACAATTGTTATACACTTTATTCAAATGTTCAGCAGGAGTACGTTTATAATTGACATATCACGCCTACAGCATATGCATGAAATAATTAAGCTTTAGCATTGCGCTAAACACAAGCTCTCCATTCAATTCTAAAAGCAAACTGAAATGTTTTAATCTTTTATATGGGCATTGTCAGTTACTATGGCAACAAAATTGCGGTCCAATAATGTGATTTCCGAGCCTTATGACGTGGCAGAGAGCCAATCGTCTGCAGGCGGCTTTTATTATTGATGGCTGTCAAACCTCAAGTACAATTACCACACTCGTACTACTTTATTTTTTACTTTTTCATTGTCTGTGTTGGAGTCGTCAATTCTTTAAATTAAACATCAAAATGGAGTAGGCTACCATCAACCAGTGGGTGCAAATTGCACTCCCATATTTGAAGTTGAGACATAAATCGCTTGGCACGCCCTTTGCGGTAGGCCTATGCATTAAACTGTGTGTGTGTATCAATTACGTTCATTAAATGCAGAAGATTTAGCAATGATTTTAATTAAGGGTGCTGGAATGCTATATAATTTTATATCACCGCACTTCCGCATCTCTTTGCCAAAATATGAGTTAATAAAATACGCGCAATTAATTAACATTCGACCCAATTGAGCTGCATTCTCTATCATCACCAGGATAATCTTACACTTCATAATACTTTTGCGTATTTATATACATTTTATATTTAAAAAAATGCTCGCTTCGTCTTTTTCGTAGTATACATGGACAGATGATTTCCATGATAGAAATACAATATTTTCCATATGTTCATGACAGGTTCCAAAATTAGCTTTTCTTACAATGCTACTTGTCTTTCTCAACATGACACTGAAATACAGTGGTGGTCATATAAATAAGGCATTTCAAGATATTCCGCATCTTTTAGAATGGTGAAAACATTAAATGTTCTTGAATTGCAACTTTTGAAATATATTTGTGACAGCTCAAATTCTATATGCAAATCAACAAAATTGACAAATAATTGCATAGATTAAATATTACTTTCTTAAAGTGCTCTATTTATATCACCACCACTCTTGTATAAGTTTCGGACTTTTTCCACACTAGACAATAAAAATATTGTTGCAAGGTAAACAGAAGTTGGTGCAAGAAAGAGGGAAATCAGAGAAAGCATTATTGGATGATCAATTTTTCTAAAATTCCACTGAAAAGCTTCTTGATTCAACAAATCCAATGTAAGTAAGTTCCATTAATTAAAACGTATGAAATATATAACTTACATCTTCATACATAGTACATTAAACATATTCATGCATGCGAATTCTGCCAAAGGATTTCAACATGTATGACAATTTTGTCAACTTTCCATAAACCGAAATTCTGTAAAATAAAGCTCTTAATTACTGCTCTAGTGCACCAAAGAACGTTAACATGCAAGGCGACAGCAATTGGTATGGATACCTATTCTTCAACAAATCTGATTACGTACGGAACTCCGGCATGTTATTTGCATAAATGTCAACAGCATGCATGATGAATTCATGCCATAAGCTTGTTTACGATGAATAAAATAAAAACAATACGATCGCAATTTTATTGAGGCAAATTTCCTTGTACCTCATTGGGAAAAAAATCATGCAAAAATTTCAATTGGCAGGACATTCGGATATAATCTCCCAGATATGTTGTGACAATAATAAAGCATTCAGAAACTAATTAGTAGTATCGATAATTTAATTTTATGAACCTGTGTTATGCGTCGTTATGAGTGAGGTCATCTGTAATTGGAATAAATGAACTCTTTTAATTCCTTCTAATATTGGGGTAGCCATTAATGACGGTCGACTTCAACCATGAGAATATTAGACGCATAAACAGCTTAACTTTGAACACACACTGAACAGTGGAAAGAAGAATATTGAGCCAAGGAAATGAAGAAAAGAGGATTAGTCTGTGCCGAAAAGTCCCTTTCAATCCCACAACCACTTTATTCTAATGAATAAACTCAGTCAAACGGATGTTGTGCGGCCCCAGAAACTACATGATTGACGTAAGGATAAATTATACACTGCACTGCAGTGGCAGCTAACCTTATCATTCATTGTGCAATACACCAGGTCCTTCATAAACAAAATTTCATGGCAGTGAAAGCATAACAGAATTAGTTGGAAGTTTGTTGTTTTTTTTTTAAATTTCAGTTCAATGCAAATAAGTTGCCAATAGTCAACCATTTTAATTATAGGAATCAGCAAAATGTCAGGAAACTTTACAATGAAAATATTGAACAAACAAATGAAGACTTAATTCTGAATAGAATGTAACGTATTCAAAAGAATACCATACAGAATCACAATAGTATCTGTATATAGCATCTTAAATTTAATTTAAAAAGCTATAATTTCTTAAAGAGCACACTTTAATTGTAGATTAAGTTCTATTTCATCCCCGTTTTCAAATGAAATTACTTGCTAAGCTAACATGGGACCTTTGAGACATGGGGAACCGCAACAATATTGTAGTCAGTACGTTTAGAAAAAGTCGCGACACTAATCTGGCCCTTTGGGAAAATATAACTCCATTGTGGACAAGTTTTCCAACAAACCAAGCAACGCCATTGCAATGTTTCAAATCATTTTATATTCTGCCAGGTATTATGTATGATAAAATTATACAAAGTTGCAAGAAAGAAAATATTCAACATGTTGCACCTTACACTTTACTATACATGCACGTGCACACAATCTCCCCAGTTAATTGTTTTCTCCACTTGATTTACGATCACCTTAAGAGAATAAATAAACTTTCAAGCTATATATGGCAAGATGGTTGGAGACTGATGGGGTACAAACCACACGGAGAATGTGTAACGCGGTTGTATTTAATGATCCCTCAATTGATCCCATGAAATTAAACGAAATGCTGTCATCGTCTTCGGAACTGGTTCGTGAGATTCGTTACCTGGCAACGATAATCTATACGTCGTCAGAACGTGGGGAAAAAAAGAGGGTGAAGAAAGGAAGCAACGACGAAAATAAATGTGGCAGACTTGGAGCAGTGCTTGGAGATTGCAACACAAGGAGTAGGGAGAACAATAGAAGCATTCTAAGGGGTGGGATTCCAGTTCTTACAATCCTGGTTACCGAAAGATGCCCTCTCAATGGCAGAATCTCCTCCTTGAAATACCGGAAACAACCACCACATTTCTCCTTATATCCTTCTCTCACTCAAATTGTGATCGAAGCTGACAGTAAAGGTCAACTGATATGGTTTTTAAAGTCGCGATGCGCAACCCTAAACATTAAAGGTGAACTGCAGCTCGGTTTAATTTCGCATCAATCAGTATAGACACTGGCAGTTTGACCTATTAGTCACACCAAAATGAACATTTCCCAAAAAGTTATCAAAAGCATATAGACTTCGTTTACATAAGTACCTAGTATCTACCTATTTTACAGATTACGGAACATTTGGAATAGGGCTACTTTTAATATGCATAATATAAGAGACAATAATGCCGGAGTTTATTATTGTGCTTGCTTCAAAGATGTGCTAGTACATGAACTTCCAATATTTTAAGTAGCATGATTGCCTCCGTTAATAACATTAGTAAAGAACAAATTTAGAAATCAAGTTTTATCACATACAGATACAAATATCAGTTACATTCTGTTCTGCATTTTGATATAGTGCCCTGGGCATGTATTTATTACTAACCCCGGAAATGCAAACATATTACGTTATCCAGAAAGTAAGTTCTGTTTCTCTATTGGGAAAACGTACAATATAAACTATTTTTTATTGCATGAAATTATGTACAAACCTTAAAACTATTTTTTCACTTAATTTTTACGATTTTATGACGAGGCACGATCTATGAGAGGCATACAAAAAACTTGTAAAATATAAAGTTTGTACATTAATTACAATGCAATAAAAAAATTGTTTACTCATATATGTACATTTTGCTCTTGTTTAATAGACAAATTGCTTTCTGGAAACACTATAATTTAATGCGATCATGACTGATTGCGCTATCTTTTATTAACTTGAAAACTGAATCATATCAGCAATTAATCTCATTCTATCCAGCGAAATCGCTTCAATTCCCACAACTGTCCGCTGCATGTTAAGCCCATAATTTCATTCATTAATTATTTAGATGTCCTTATCGGAATTTAGAAACTTCCTTCTGGCAATCGATATATGACAAGTGACCTGCATATGTCAGAATATGTAATCCTACTCTACCAGACCTTTAAATCATTACTGCCTTTCTATAAACTTAAAACTTTCCATCGTCAATCTACAAGTGTGCTAGTAAAATACAATTCCTGCTTGCATATGGCCCATGTAATAACACTCCACATAACATTGTGTTATAAGCAATATTGACTAGAAAGGGGAGATACTTAAATGATTGTATATTTAAGATTTGAAAAAAATCTCATGCTGTTAAAAACATGCTAAATAACCTATTTTCACCATCAATGCAAAACGAGAAATTAGCTGCACTAAGTTAGCAAAGTGTATAGACATTTATTTCCTCGATTTACTACAAAAACCATTTCATGCAGCGCCTAAGATACAATTGGAAATGCTAAATGTATTGAATTTTGGTATTAATGTTAATAGAATTAATCTACAATTTATAAATTATAATTATAATTACATACGACTATTGTTCCAAATCGGCTTAGACCACCTAAACTGTACTCAATGAATGAGGAAATAAATGTTTTTGTAAGCTTGTACTAGTGAATACACATAACAATTCATAAGCGAAGCTGACACATTTAACTGCAACAATTGAAATCGAGTAGGTGGAAGTATCTCTTACCCTCTGTTAGTCCTGTCATTTGAATATGCATGGTGGACTCCTTCGTCAGCCAATCGGTTTTCGGTTTGGAGGTTGGAAGGCCAATTTCTGTCAATAAATTAGACAAAATAAAAATAAGCAGCCTCATAAATAATTTATCATTGCTATGTAAGTCTACTACTTTGTTCGGCGAGTTATTAATCCCAAGGGAAGTAATTGCTAGTACATGAACAAACACCGCAGGCTTTTCCACGGCTTCATTTAAATACTATTAAATATCACGCTAGCTCCTCTAAAATTGAAATGTACAAGTTGTGGAAACGTTGTCCAGAGCATGAGAATTTCAGACTTGCCGGAAAGCAACACGATCTGCAATTTTGAAACCACGTAATTCATTGAAAGAATGGAGCCAGCTAGCAAACCACGTGTCACCATCACAATGGACCTAATCGATAGTGTTATACTGCAAGAGAGCAGAGCAAGAGCAACTTCGAGAAAGAACGGTTTCCCAAATACATTGTATCGCTGAAACGATATGAATATTAAGTATTAAAGTATGGCGCACTAATGTCTCAGGCAATTTATTAACTTGCAAGTCGACTTGAAACAAGGCTGCTAGATAAGCCAATGAGGGATTTCGCTCTGAACGTTTAATCCACAGCAATTTCAAAAGAAGAAGGGACAAATTTACCTGAGGATTTCAACATCATGAATAACACAATTACACGTGCCAAAATCGGTTTACATCTCTCATCCAAACAATTTAAGTGGCATGTATATGGAGAAATATAACTGGATTCATTATTAACATTGAACTTTTACAATTGCATCATTAGGATGGACGACATTTGGGACTATTCCATACACGCCTAGAATTTAAATGTGAAGTATACTGTATATTTTTATGATACAAATCACACAAAATTTCAGAATATTCCATAATGCCACAATTATAATTTGAGAGTTATTAGCTAAAATGTTAAAGTTTTACCAAATAAGAGATCCGTTAGCATGAGCTGGAACTCCGAACTGAAAAACTTAATCATGTTTAACAATTCAGATAAGAGGTAAAAAAAACACTTATTCATAACCAACATAAAACTGCCCATTACTTCACGTGTGGATGGACTCTGGCAATTATTTTACAACAATTTCAAGAGATATTACGAAACCATATCAGTTCACCTTTAAGAAAATTTAAGTGTTAAAAGTAGTATTTGTACCATGAGGGAGATCAAGAGTAAAACCAATATTCGGCAGAACATGAAGTTTTATATTTAGATTGAATGGGTAGGGATTTTTGCAAGCTATTTGCTCATACTATATATACTGTAGCTATGATCATAGTGGAAACTTGCCTATCAATCGCATTGATCCTTCGGCTTCTCCCAGCAAATTTTTGGACGTGCAGTTATAAAATCCCAGATCTTTTTCCTCCAATTCTCGAATTTTCACTTGGAAAATAATCTCGTAAGAGTCGACAAATTCTTCAACCTGGTACTTGACGCTGGATATGAGAATGCCTCCATTTTCCTTTGTCCAGAAATTCACTGGTTTAGGTGATGCTTCAATGTGGCATTCTAATGTTACTTCAGTTCCTACTGGAGCTGCTAACACTTGATTTGGCAGCTTAACTTTCGGTTTAACTGCAAAATACAAATAAAAAACCACCCAGATATTGTACAAGTTCTTGTCACATAAACTGGGTAATGTAATCATTTTCGCCTTTTACGACTCCATGTTCAAACGCTGCTTATCTCCTTGCCCATATAGTGGCTATATTTAACAATATATTTTCTTGACAACAATATTATATTTAAAATGGGAAGTTACTGAGTTATGTATACAATTGTGCCGCTTTCACTTGCTATGAACCGAATAATGAATATTCAGCGTTTAATTCACGCTTGCAATGGCACAAATTTACGATAACCATGTTAAAAATCTCCTAGGTTTAATTTCGCGATATATTTATAACTCAAAAGCCATTTGAAGCGGCCTAAAGTGAATTATTGAGAGGATATATAACTTCATAGCTGCACACAGCCTAGAATGCAATCAATTATGGAGGTTTCCTTAATTGTTTATGGCAAAATTCTTAAGAGATTTTCACTAAATTTGCATTGCCTTCAGGCTTCATAATCCACAATTCTGACAAGCAGCTATATAGTCTAAATATTGCTGTAGCACATAATGATATCTTACACTTTGAACCACTTTTTTTTAAACATCATAAATGTAAGAATAATGAAAAAATTACGAAATACCAAAAGAAAATACTAAAAGAACAGAAAACAGACAAGATTACTTTGTCTGATGACCGTCGACTTGGCACCAACTGTAAAAACATATCACTGATGTTAAATAGATTTAAGAAAAGTAGGTTTCGTAACAGCGCATTTTAAACGAATTTCGTTCGATGCATATTTTTAGTAAAAATGAATATTTAGCAGTTTAAATGTATTCAGTTTTAAATTGACCGGAATAAAATACAACTTTAGATGGAACTCTGCACATTCACAGGGAAAAATTCAGTGAAAGTTTATGGACCAGTTGATTGTTTATTATCAGAAGCGAATACAAAATGAATTAGAGGACAGAATAGCATCTCCGTTCTCCCAGTAACTAATCATATAATTCGCTCTTCCCATCATTAATTACGCGTATTCAGCTACGTGGAACAAAACAACTGACACCCTTATTGCTGCGCTTCCTTTTCACCAGAAATTACGAGTCATTATGGGCAAGTGGCCGGAAACGTATACTGAACTCAGCCAAACCGTACAATTACATAGTAATTTATTTCAGGAAAATTGTCTAGCTTCCAGAAAGCTCGGGTCACTTCGTCACCCATATCCAGCTTTGCATCTTTCCATACCCCAAGCTTTATCCAAGTCAAAATTTGAAAGAAATATTAAGTGCCTCAGTTAGCACAGCATCAATTTCAATATAATGTAGGCTTACATGCACAAAACCAATTTATATCAATGGTGTTTTTTTGTCTGCGAAAATGAACTCGCACGGCAAGGGTTAATTCATAGCTATTAATTCATTGTTAAACATGATCCATTGCCATTGCTACAGTGCCATAATAGCTGCAAGTTTGCACTTATCACTCACATAAAAAAGTGACATGATTCAGTGTAATCCACACATTCAGGTATTGGCAAATAAAATTGCCAAGTGAAAATGTTTTGAAGCAATTGCATTTTTTTGGGGAAACATGCAGAAGCAAATGCAGGTATAAAACTTTGCATGCACGCGATTTACTTCGCATAATCCCATGGCTTCATTTTTCAAATGAATAATAAATATTATTTAATTAGCGAATACATGTAGCAGCATATACTAATTAATTTGCCCCATAGTTCTTACTTGTCCACCTGCATGGTAGCACAGCGCAATATTAAACTGTAATGAAATTATTATTGCAGTCAATTGCACAGTGCTAATAAAATACATGCCTTGTATAATCATTTTTGCCAGTGACAATTAGTTTCTAAATCCACTTTTCAAATTCCTTAACTACAATTTCCGCTTTAATATCTTCATTTTCAAATAGCCATCATAAACAACAGCAAAACTCCAACTTTTTAATGTCCATTTTCCCTAACAAATATTGTTGGCTGTCACATGCATGCCACATGCCTGCAATGTGCACTTGCATGAAATAAATGCAAGTGAAACATTCACAGTTTTATTGCAGACCTGCGGCAGCTTCAATTTTTTTTTGGGTTTAGTCAGCTGAACGAAAATCGCCAAGAAAATAGTTTAGAAATTTCTGCAGGACGTACAATGCTACCCTACCTATTACATTTAGTAATACATATGTTGATTACATTCATTGTCATGAAAGTTTATTGCAAAAAATCACCAACTCCAAATGTTAATTTTTAATGCAATCGAGACTGCTTTAAATTTACGCACGTACGACTGTAAAAACTATTCAACTGCAGGAATACTGCCATCAATTTAGAATTCAGATTGCAAATTGGACCATTTTTTTAATGCTCAGTAAGTTTTAACCCAATAATAGCCAACTTCAGCAGTACGCGTCATGGGTATTCAGAGAAGGAAATGAATATACGTAGTATAATCTTAATACGAAATCGAAATGTACAGGAAATTCTGTGGGCTGCAAGTGTGCAATGTGTGACGGGTAATCAGTGTGTCTAGTGATATTCGCAGTAACGCCTGGGAAACGGCACCAATTTTATGCGAAACCGATTTGGTAAATTGAGTGCTGTCAATCTCGTTTAAGAAGAGGACAGATCGGAATTTCTTTTGAAGTCAGTTTGGCAAAAAGCTTGTCTGCCTGAACGTATCTGGCCAGGACATTTGGTGACTGGTGGTGACGTTGATGCTACTCCAAAAACCTCCTTCGCTTTTTGCATAAGGCATTTTCCGAAGAGACGAAGCCCTTCACCACCAATGATGTCATATTTACACTTTCCAAGCATGTCATTTCCCGCACAAGCAGCAAAAGAATTCACAATCTCAGTCATGTACAGATTTTTTCCGATCCTCCGACAAAATCTGACAACAATTTCCAGATAAAATATAATAGCTTTTCCAAAATTTAAAACTCCCAAATAAGGAATTAATACGAATAAAAGCTAGAATTACATTAGTAAGATCTAGAAATTACAATTTTGCGAATAAAAATGTTCATAATTTGCAATTATCATGAAGTCATACAAACTGTTAACATAGGATTGAACTGTTATTTAAAAATCATATAAGCTTAGTATCAAATAATAGTTTTAGAAAAAAAACCACACTTGTAAAATAAATTACAGGTAAGCAAATAATATCCCACAGTGATGCGATTAAAAACACTGGTGCATTTTAATTATAAACAAAATGTAAAGCTGAGTAAAGTGATTTCAATAACATAAAATGCAAATATTAGCTTGCGAACGTGATTTTTGACATGACAAAATTTGATTTCTTTAATCAGAGACAAAATAATTATCCCCTCTAAAAAGATATGCAAGTGGAGAAAATGGCAGGTTTGGCCAGCTCAGATTGACTGCAAACCGAATGGCGAGTGAAAGCAAGGTATAAATGGATGCAGGGATTGGCACTTACAGTTGACTTGAACATAGATTCGCTTGCTGATGGACGGAGGAACTCCATTGGCAGCAATGCACAGGTAAGCACCCATTTGTTTGCGCGTGATTTTCGTTATGTTCAGCATTTCACCTTCGACGACATTCACTGCAAAAATCAATGAATGACAAGACACTTATCAGATGCAGTCTTATTATATTAGCTGCATAAAATATACATGCAACTTCTGTAAAGCACGTGTACACTCACTTTTAACCTTCTCTCTGCCGGTTGCTTTCAAGATAATAGGTCTTCCATCTTCCCTTCTCCAGATCACCTTAGGTTGAGGGTGCCCTGTTGCTTTGCAGACCAAAAGCACATTGCCACCCTCTACAACCGCCTCATCCGAACTCGACTCTTGGTAGATGATATCAGGAGGAACTGGAAAAGCGAAGAAGACGAAGAAGAGGTGAAATCCAAATCCAAATCATTGCATTTGCATTTTGCTCGCAGAGTTAATGAAACGGTTTCGAGGCACTGAATTATTCAAGCCCGAGCCACTACTGCTTTCTCACTTCACTCCCAACACCTTTTCCAATTGCCAAAGAGCCACTCCGCTTATACTGTACATACAAGTACAGTGACGAACAGAAATGACTCCAGAAGATAAGCCACGTTATCACTTATTTTACACTAAAGTGCACCTCTCGTGCTGGATTACTTCGCCGAAAGATGCGGGCCCCGAAAACGGAAATCACGGATTCAACATTCAGATAAAGGAGTAATTCAGCGCTGTAAGCCACAAGTAGCAGTAGGTAAACAGAAACGACAGAATAAGGAGTTACAGTAGTTAGGGACCATCTACAAACTTTAGGCAATAAGCTGAGCCGAAAACAATAGCATATTACAGATTCGTAATTCTATATCATTAGATATCTACTATGTACCGAAAATGCTCAACTAGTTTCCTGGAGAAATAATTATTTAAAACGGGTTCTGGAGGGGGAACTAAATGAGGAAGGAAACTATAATTTACGGTATATACAATTAGGTATAACAATATTCAAGACTTTTCCACCTTTGATTTCACAGCAAAGCAATTCCTTACTTTAGGTTTCAGCCAAAGTGACAATTTCTAGGTACCTTTTTAAGGGCTTGGCATGCGGACATAAAAAAAGCAAGGACCTACACGAATCCTGGTGATAAATTGTTATATACTTATTATATCAGTAGTATTAAAGGCACAGGGTGAAAATTCGGATTTTAGTTATTTGGAAAATATGAGAATTCAGAAACAATGCTGTTCTTACGAAGAGCATCAATATTGTTCAGTGATGTAGAAAATTGCGTATTTTTCGGTAAGTACGACATACTAAACGCACCCCAGCATTATTCCTTAACGGTAAGGGGGTCATTAATTACGTTATAACAAATGATGGCTGGTCAGTTGGGCACACGATATCTTTGAGAAAAGTGGATCGACGTTACAAATTTCATGCTGCTTACATACAATGTACGATCTGAATAAATGTGGAAAAAGGTGCATAAAATGCTAACTAAAGTACTTACTGGCGATTTGAAAAAATATTGAGCCAATGTGGGACTAATCAATATTGTCTCAATTGTGGGTAGGTGATCCCGGCATGAATGAATGCACTGTTATTGTCAAAAATATGTGGCAGGGATTAAGCTGCGCTTTTCGTCTGCAGCTGCTGTGGAAAGCCGTGTAGTCAAAACCAATAATAATAGTAATAATTAGCAATGAGGCTTTACTATGATCGCGCTTATAGCAGCCGACTGCAATGAAAATCTGCCGAAAATGGTGACAGAAGGTGGCAAGTGTACAGTGAACAGCATCTTCTCTGTTCATTACGGTGCAATATCACTATATAACAACTCTCACCATGTAACTGAAGTGAGGGTGGAACATGCTCCGTTGTTCAATTCAGATGTAGAAGCATAATATGCAAGAGCCTGGGTTAATTTTTGCGAGCGCCATTGCAGTAAACTTCACAGAATGAGCCACATTATATTGTTAACCAATGTAGAGGAGGAAAAATCGCCAAGATGAAAAGCTGATATTAAATACTGAGCAGTTATTGCAGTACCTGAATGGATATATTAGCATAACAGGGAAATTAAATAAATAATCGAGATCCTGAGCTAATAATGTTTATGGATGTCTGATGGCTTTTATATGATACGTGTCATGTTATAGTCTTTGGTGAACATAGCAAAGAATGAGGTCGTATACTAATTTTTTCTGAGTGGCGGAGAATTTATTAATAACATCTTATATATCTGGGAGAATTTCTACATCTATATCCTATTATATACTGGTATGAAGAAAGCAGGTTGCATACCTTCATTCAGAAAAAAATTATGTGCACCCATCATACGCAAACAGCAAACGCAGCATGTCAACACAACAAGAAAGCATTTCTTTTTATATATATCAGTAACATGTCCCAGTCATGGCCAACAATACAAATCATTGCTATGATAGCTTAATTAAAAAACAGCCAACCCTTAACAATAACCCGTTTCAATTTCTGATAAAAAGATAAGCAGCTTAGAAAACCTCTTCAGAAAGATTTAAAGTTTTTAGCAGATATCGCAAATACAATCATATCATATAAAATGGTTGCCCAAAAGAGGCAAGAATTAAATAAATGTGTAATGTCATTATGGGAATATCTCGAATAACATCACGGCATATTTAATTGCGGCAAACTTTGGAGAAAATTCCAAAGGCGCGAATATGTAAACATGCACACGGTTAATTCAACACTTTACGTACCGCCTCATAATGATTAGCACAAGTTAAGATTAAGCATACAAGACGGCACACAGCGGGATAATTATTACGCTTCACTGGCTGCAGATTGCTCGCATGTTGCACGTTAGTATGCACATAAGAAATTCACTGTTAAATTCGCAATGTTGCTCTAAGAAGGTTCCAGGTTATTAGCACAAGGATTCTGCATCATAGGAAGTAATTGCTTGATCATTTATATTTTTGCATGGAATTACACTTTAATCAATAAAAACTGAAGTCCGCATTTAGTGAGCTATAAACCACTAACTTTATATCGGTGATTTTCTAAAAAACATAATTACACTGTTGTTCAAACATAGTGAAATCCTAAACATCTTAGTTTACCATAGCTTAGAAAAGTATAAAGTTACCCTAACAAAATTTTTTTTGAAGCTGCCGCAGGTCTGCAATAAAGATGTGAATGTTTCACTTGCAGCTTTATATTCATGCAATTATGCACATTGTAGGCATGTGGCATGCATGTGACAGATAACAATTTTTGTTAGGGTAATAATACCCCGTACACACATGGCATTTAGTTGCCAAGTAAGTGGTTAAAGGCCGTTAAGCTTCAGTGTCTGTGAACGCAGACAATTACGTCATTTACAACTAAGGAGATAGTTGGCAAGTATCTTAGCCGAGTTCAGCAGTGCATTTTGGGATTGGAAAGAAATTGACAGTTCAATGCTCATCTCTAATCGATAGTTCTTTTCCTGCAGCTTGCTTCAAAATTAAGATATAATAAACTATATAGGTCATTAATAATTGGAATACCTTAAACAAAAGCTCCACTATTTCCACTTGCAAAATTATGTTGCGTACCCAAAACATCGTAATAAATTCGTCGAAAACTGACGAGTCCGCCATTTCCTTCGCAGTAAAAATCACACGAACATGGCGTCATAATTGTGAACAGGATACTATGTGTGAACGCAACAACAATTAGCTTCTCGATTAAGTTAGCGTCTACTAAGTTAATAGACACTAGCGCATGTGTGAACATGGTATAAGAGTAAGAAATGTTAAGATTCACAATGTTTTCTGGATACTGTTGTCCTCTGTAAAGGAGGATCTCATTACGAGATCAATCTGTCCATTGTGACACAAAAGTGACAGAGTGTGATTAGTTGACCACTTATTGGGGCTCTCAAGCATCGTAATGCGCAACTCCATGGCAGGGTGCATCATGTCGGAAGTAATACAAAGACTAACCTAGACAAAAGATCTACTATTCCAATGCCGACATATATTTGTGACTGACAATTTTAGCATCGACAACTCCGAATCAGGAATCGGAAGAGCAACAGTTAAACAAATAATGTTCTTTTCATATTTGCAACTTATGGCAAAGTGACAAGATAATCCAAGGCCATATACGTACTCTAGCATCCTTCAAAAACATCTTATTATCCATTGTCTACATGGACAGCATTTCTCAATAATCGTATGCATGTAACCCTACATTAATATGTACAATAACGAACAAGGTACTCTATTTTACTATTCTACAGCGTCATTTCCGGGAATTGGGGTGAGCTA